>VZRX01019292.1:41004-108570 GCA_013398075.1 Notiomystis cincta | reverse complement strand
GGGCTGCACCGGGACTGCTCCGGGGCCGCTCCGGGATCGCTCGGGGGCCGCTCCGGGATTGCTCCGGGGCCGCTCCGGGACTGCTCGGGGGCTTCTCCGGGATTGCTCGGGGGCTGCACCGGGACTGCTCCGGGACTGCACTGATGCCTTGGGCCCGGCCCCGGCCCCCCCCGGGCCCGAGGACGCCTCCTGTGCTGTCAGAGCATCTGACCCCATTAAAGCGTTACCTCTGCACAGTTCATCTGCTGCTTTCTCCAGACTCCTCTCAGTCAGAGTTCACTGTTGCCACATTTGGTCGTGTAAAAGCAAAAGAGAAAGATTTCAGGCTCATGTGAAGAGGGACTGGGGAAGTGAGCTCTGAGACCCACTGTTTAATCAATATTGGACCAAGACCAAAGTCTCTCTCCTGCTTTAGATGTACCTTAAGGTTTTTGGGGTTTCCTTTGGTGCAACTCCCAAATGATTCTGCAAACGTCAGGCAGAGACAAGTTTCCAGTCCTGCACCTCAATAAAGCTGGTAGTGTAACCAGCCCAAGAGAGAAGGAGCTGACAAAACACTTTAAGGAAAGGGGCTGGCTTGCTCTCACAATCCTGAGAAAGAGTGGGTTTATTTCTGCTCGTGGGTGAAAGATTAGGCTGTACATAATCCTGGAGTGCAGAGGGATGTAGGTTCAGAGGTGTGTTGTCCTAAATACTTCACAGCAAGAGCTTGGGCAAAAGGAGCAGGAAGAGCATTGTTCTCAGTTGTATTCCAGCCCCTCTTCCCCAAAGAGTTGTGTGAGCTAAAAAGAAATAACTAGTAAATTACCAGGCTTGAAGAAAACTCTGGATGAAGCTCACACCTCCAGCACAGTCATCCTCCCCAGCATGGGCAGTAACACTGTTACTTTCCTCATCTTTGAGTAGCTCTCATGAACTTGGTTAGCACTGTACTCACACAACCCAGAATCTTCACTCTGCTCTGATGTTGTGATTTCCTCTCTTGGCTGTTCCATTGGCTATTGCAACAAGATTTGTTATCCTTTTTTGAGGGAAAGCTATCCCTGGATCCTAGAAAAAGCAAGAAGAGAACAGACAAACAAACAAGCTTACATAGAGCTGTCCATGGCTGATAATGCATCACCCCATTGCAGACTCTCCCCAGCCTGCACCCTGCCACTCTGGGCATAGCTTGCATTTGAATTCATTTATTAATATTATTGCTTGCTTTCTCCCTGGACTTCATGTTCCACACAGGATGAAGCAACCTCCCCTTTGTGTACTGTTAGCCCTGGGTGGGTATTGGACTGTGCTGTTGCCTTACAGACCTAAAGAGAACCTGGCCACCACTGTGGCAGCAAGCTGCAATCACCCCAAATTCTCATTATTCCATGCATTTACCATTTCTGCATGGGATATATGAGACAGAGTGTTGATAAGGCTTTTAACATCAAGAACTTCTTGTACAGCATGGAACAGTGTCTGCCCAGAACCTTCAAAGCTGTCAGGACACAGCAAGGACTGCAGTACAAGTAAGGATTCCAGTAAAGACTCCAGCCTGCCCCAGTGCTGCTGCCCTGCAGCTTTTGCTGCTGTCTGGAATGTTGCAGCCTGGAATTTGCCAACTGACCCTGCTACAGGAGCAGCCTGGGGCACAGGAACAGCAATGGAGAGTTGCTGCAGCCATTTCCCCAGTGAACACCCACACCAACCTCCCCTGCAGAAAAGCTGGGCTAATTGAGTCGTTATGAAATAGCAACCACAGCTTTGGAGAATGTCTATTTAGATAAAAGGATGCTGGAGATCTCCCTTGGCATTTCAGCCCCTGGTACTCCAGGAATTCTCAAGGTGTGTATTGGACTTATGCAGTCCTTTGGGGGTTGTTGTGATAATGGCATCTAAAAGTTTCTCCTCTCTCCTGAGGCTGTCTCCAGTCTGAGGGAGGGAGAATTATACATTAAGAAAGCTACCTTTGACACAGATGCTTTTTTTAACAAAGTGTATGCCCTATAGAGTGCAAGATGCTTAATTACTCATTTGTAGAAAATAAATTGACTAGAGAACTCTTTTTTAAAATACTTCCCAATATAGTTTATATATACATAGATACATACTATATATATATATATATATACACAGTTTTATTCTGTTTGATTCTTGAAAAGACTTTTTTTCCAGTCAAAGAACAGCAGAAGTTCTGAAATCATGAGGTTGTCTTTTTTGAGTGACAGAGCAGAGGCTGAGTGAGCTGCAGACATGCCTAAAAGGGTTACAGGTAGCTTAATTACAAACATGGGAACACTGGTTAGGTCTTTTCTCTGTCCCTCTCCCCATTATCCCTGCTTCTGTACATGTGTAATAAATACATTTACAAACATCCACAAATAATTGCCATAAAGCAACCTTTAATGGTATGGACTTAAATCAAAATTAACCTTTAGGCATCACTGAAGAACAGCACAGTGTAAAATCACTTTCCTGCCTAAACTCATGCATCTTTTTTCTAATCAGTGACTCACAAATTTAGACAGAATATTTGAAGCATTTGGATTCCAGAAGGTAAACATCACGTTGCAGCTCACAGTTCACCAGTGACCATATACAGTAATTTCTGTAAAATACAGAATGTCTGAAAAGGAAGAGAATAAGCAGGTAAGCAATGCCTCTTTTTAAAGTTATTTCTAAAGATTTGGTGCAACTTCCAACTCTGCATGATGGTGACAGGCTCTGGTTTTTTCCAGACACCATTAGTATTGCTCAAAGTCCCAAATAAACACACACTGATGTTGACTTAAAAGTACTGTGTATGTACCACTACTTAGATACATATGCAAAATAAAATCCATATCCCATAAAATAAAAAATGTAATATAGAGTCTATTGGGCAAGGCATACAGGCACAGCAATAGTTTTATAACTACATAAAAGTAGTTTGTATTATTTACAGATGGAAATGGAGACAAACATTATCATCAAATACATTGATTTTATGAATTTTTTGAAGATTTTTTCACTTGCAACAAAATGATCTGCAACTCCAGCTACCTGGAAAAGTAAAGTGCTCACAATCCATTTAGTGCAATAATGCTGGCTACAAAACTTAAGAGGAGAAAAAAAATTTAAGAATTAATACCATATTAGCTAGTGGGATCAAACAAAAAATAAATTAATTTTTGAGTGTAAAAGTTTGAGAAGATAAGAGAAGCTAAGATTACAAAGCAGACTAACAAGAAAAGAATAATTTTCCAAAGTCAAGTCTTTAGATTGTCAGAAGTGCCAGATGTAGTTTCTCATGCTATTTTGTCCCAGCTTTGTCCTGAGTGTTCCTGGAGACAGCTGTCCCATAACCAAGGAAATGGCACAGATATTCCTGCAGGTATGACACTGTGTAAGCCCAAACAAAGAAATGAGAGATGAATGTACTCATCAGTCTGACAGCCAACAGTCCTCTACCTCTGAGTGCTGGACTTCATAATTTCAGTATTCCTCTGTTCAAGTCAATCGTGAGTAACATGAAACTTGTTTCTAAAATACAATAATTGGGAGCAGATTATAAAAATGAGGGGTTCTTACAAGTTCTGTATTATGCTTTGAGCACTGGATTACAGTAAGCCACAAGAACTAAAGGTTACACATTTTATTTCACCTTGGCATCACAGATCAGAATAAACTTAGGTGAACAGTGAAGTACAACCCATTTAAAAGGAGTGACTCCAGAGAAAACCCTTCTGGACCTAGGGAGCCAATACAATCTCCATGGGGATGCCATGCACAGCACATGTGAACACCAAAATGCCCACCAGCCTTGGTAAACATTGGCTGCCTACCTGAGTATGGAGGCAGACTGACAGGGACTTTAGAAATAGTTTTATGACTTAAAATTAACTCCTGGCCTTAACTAGAACTTGTACGAATTCTCACACACCACCTTCTAAAATCAGAATAATTAAGAAATCTCACAGATAATGAAACCCAAAGCCCTTTTACTGGTTTCACTGAGATGTGGAAGATGCAGCTCTAATTGACAAGCACTTAGTCACTGTTCCCCATACAGACTTCAGAATGCCCCTAGGTAAAATTGTATAAACAAGTATGGTGTATAAACAAGAAGGATGCAGGCTTCCATACAAACGATTTTTCTTATGAGTAAACTTCTTGAGAGAAACCACCTGCCCGAGGGAGGTTGATGGGAAAAGACCTTTCTCCCCAAAACTGGGTTAGGGACAACTGCTAAGTTGGATTATGGACAAATCCTCCTGCTAAGTCATCACAAACCGCTGTGGTCTTAATTAAACTCTAATGAGGAAGGAAAGCCGCAGGAATTGGCAAACATCACCGAGCCACAGCCAGGATCTCCAGAGTGGGGGGTGGGAGCCAGGCCCCAGCGCTTCAGCCCACAGTGGAGTCTTGTAGCAGTTCTGCTGGTGGGAGCTCTGTGCTCACAGGAGCCCATGGCACTTGGCAGAGGATTTACACCACCCAGGCAAGACCAGTTGCTCTCAGCCTTTCCAAAGTTTTGAAAAGCACCCTCCGGAGCCAGAGCCAGGCTTCCCACGGGCAGAGGCCGTAGCTTGGACCTGCAGCTCCCAAAGGCCTCTCAGGAATACCACTGCCCTTGGCGACCAAGGCTGCTGTGCCTGGCCAGGAGGTGGCACCTTCTGCCCCCAAACTGGCAGGTCACCTTTCCCACGGTGGCAGTCTCTGCAGCAGTGTGTGCAGCCACTCCAGAGAGTGAGGTTGTCCTGCCCAGGCACCGGACTTTCGGGTCTCCTGCCTCGTGCTGGACAATTCCAGTCGTCCTCCGGGATGACAGCACCACGAGGCAGCTGGAGGGAAGGGCCTCAGCGCTTCCTGCTGCTGTGGCCCCAGGGGCACAGGCAGGCCACTGCCGCCTCAGGGGAAGGGCGAGCAGTGCCGGGCGCCGCTGACTCACCCCTCACCTTCCCACGGGCGGGGGAAAGCTCAGCAAAGCCAGCACAGACCTTTCTTTCCGTTTGCCGAGCCCACCGCTGCCGTGCCGGGGCCGCACAAGCCCGTCCTGTCACGACAGGGAGGCCGGGGGTGGCGCAATGAGGCAGCGGAGGCTGTGGCGGCTTCTCCCGTTTATTCGTTGCGCGCGCGGGGCAGGAGCGGGCGCTGCTCCTCGGCAGGCGGCAGCTCTTCGGCGGGCACCAGCTCGTAGGTGACGCAGAGGGACGAGAAGAGGCAGCCCAGGAAGGACACCAGGCTGGAGAAGTACATGGCACTGCTGGCACTGCCCACGGCCGCCGTCAGCGGCCCCATGGCCAGGGCCACGAGGATCTGCGCCAGGAAGTACTGGCAGCTCAGCAGGGAGATGTCAACGCCCATCCCGCGCCGCGTGCCCTCCGCCTGCGAGCCTACGAACTGCGGGGACACAGCCACAGGGTAAGGGGGCGGCCCGGGGCTCGTGTCCCCTCCCCGGCCCGGGGCTCACCTCTCGGCTCTGGTAGTAGTCGCAGAGCAGGGAGTAGGGCAGCGTGCAGAGCGTGGCGAACAGAATGCCGTAGGTAGCGCACAGGGACAGCAGCACGTAGACATTCCTGGAGAGCGTGGCCAGGCCCGTGCCCAGCCCAAAGGCCAAATATGCCACAAAGTACAGTGTCCGTGTGCTGAACCGCTCCTCCAGCTTCTCCAGCACAGCTGCAAGACAATGGTACAGCTTTCGGCGTGACTGCAGCCCTCCCCACTGCCACCCGGCAGCGGGGCTCAGGGCTCCACCTTTGGCCAGGCAGCCACAGCTCAGTGCAGCCACTACACCTCCGAGGAACTGGCGGCTTGCACGTGAGTGCTGAAGACCCCTTCCAAATCTGGCTGCCACAATGCAGCATTGCTGCCCTATCTGCACAGAGGGCACGGCAGAGCCAAAACATACATGACAAAGTGCTGGGGTGGCACGTGACACCTGAGTCTTCTGCCTGGGACACACCAGTACTGAGTGTTGCTGCACCAGAATTGTGCCTATGGTGACTCCATGTATTTCTGGATTCAATGTACATTGAAAATGCCACTTGTGAAAGGATGTGTTTTCACTGGATTGCTGACCTCACCTGCTGTCACTGCAGGCCAAGCTAACCAGCAGAGGTAATGGGGTGAAAAAGAACATTCTGCTACAGCACTTGTGCCATGTGGTAGGCTACGTGCAAGGGAAACACTGGGCTACTTGTTGCAGAAACAAGTAGCTTTTAAGATACTTTTAAGAAATGTATCTTTTCCCAAAGCAGTACTTAAGACAGCTGTACCAAGTACCTGAATAGAAAGCAGCACTGAATGCATAGATGCACATTCCCCAGCAGCCCATGGTGACCCCAGTGTTGTACTTCTGATACTCATCTGAGTTGTGAGGTGCTTTTGGGTTCCCTTGGAACACTACTTCTCCCATGAAGTCAGTGTAGAAGAGTAACATCCCCTCAAATGAAAGCCACCCTGAAAGAGGCAAGAAGTAACCTATTAGGATTCCAGGACATCTGTTTCCCCTTGTAAACTTACACAGATGTTATCAGCTATATTACAAATCACACCCTAGGACAGGTTGTGCAACCTGAGTGTTACATAACACGAACCACATTTATCTGAGACCGCTGCTCCGCGTGCATAATGCTGCAATGTTTGCTAAAGACATTCAGGCTTTTAAAGACCAGGATTTACCATTTGAATTCCTAAGTGGAAACCTAGAGGCTGACTAAAGGCCACAAAATACTGGTTTAGCAAGACAGAAAAATAGATGACAGCAGTCTGAGCTATCTTCAGGTTCTGACAGGACACAGGGCTCAGTTTAACAGTGGCTCATCCCATAGTAATTTCAGGTTGCTGTTATCCTCCCACATAGGACTGCAAGAAGTGCTTCTTATGTCATGGTTGCAGCCTCCAGAGTGCCTCTGACACAGTTAAAAACTCTGCTCACAAATTGGTACCAAGGCCATTGATGTAGACAATCCCTTAATTCCTTTCACAGCCAATAAGTATTAATTACCTGGTCCCTTCTGTCCAATTTTGTGTAAACTGGAATGACTGCAAGCCTTTCCTAAACCCCAGTCACACACTGGTTAAAAGTAACACTATACTGGTTACAGGCAGTCCTGCAATGCCACTTGGCCTGTTCTGGGACCCCTGTACATGAGCAGTCAAAGGGAGGAAAGTAAATGCCAGTTTCAGGGTGTAAGCATGGAAATACAATTAATTTCATCTTTCTGCTTGGTGTGAACATTCCACTTAACAGATGTGCTAATTTAGGCTGTTGTTCCTTTTCTAGGAACACAGGATTTACTACTTTGCTGGGGTGTTTTGGTTTTGTTTTTTTTTTTTTTCCTTTCTAAGTGTTCTAAGAAACTAAGGTACCACACTGGTATCTATATGGAAGAAATCAAGTTGTCCATAGTTAGCAGCCATTGCAGCAATAGATAAAATACTGAAAAAGGTTCACCCAAGCAAGACTGGGAGTACCTAGGAAGTGGTTGATGCAGAGGTTCCGGAGAGCCTTGGGCATGTGGCAGATGGTGGAGCAGAGCAGCTTCACGGAGAGGGGCTGCTCCAAGGTCTCGCCCGATTCATTCAGCTCACTCTCGTACTTCACCCCGTTCAGCAGGATATTGGCAACCTGCACCAGAAGAACTGCCAGGTCAACAAGCACAGTAAGGGAAGCACAAACATCCTGTAAGCAGATGTATGCAATACTGCACACCTATCTGATCATCTGAAAGTTCAACTCTGCTGCTGGAGTATGTTGGAGATTAAGAAGCGTATTGGACTGGAGCAAGTGTCAAATGGCAGCACTGCACTGTAGCTTTCAGTGTGCTGGAAACAGTTCCCTTCACTAGGGTACTTGGTAACCACATCCAGATGCACAGGCACAGCAGGAATGCATAAATTCCATTGCATTTATAGGAGCTGTACCCACATTCAGGTGAATGTGGTTCCTGCTGTTTTAGACACACTGAGAAAGAAGAGGATGAGTTTAATTGAAACACATTCTCATTGCTTGTTAACCTCAATGCTCTGCCTCAGTGTGCCCAGTATGTAAAATCCTGGCCCTAACAAAGTCTGCTCCCACAAACTGGGTCAAAGTACAGCAACAACAAACAAAACAAACAAAAAAACACCACCCACCAAAAAAAAAAAATCCCCCAAACGAAAAAATAACAGAGGACAGTTTACCTCATCCCAGATCATAAAAAAATGGGCCAGCATGCAGAGGTCTCAGACATTCCAAGTTATCACCAACAGTGGGAGGTGAGGTCAGAGTCTTATCCCTCAGTAAGGGAAAGACCACCTCCCTGATGGAGCCAGATGTAATGACTGCCATAAGGAGAAGCTCATGGGAGAATCCTATCCCTGGCCCTATTTTGCAGGTCTTTCTGTGGAAAGGGAAGATACAGGCTCAATAAAAATGTGACCTTTTCTGCTCTCATGTGGTAGCTCCCTTGGTAGTGAAGCAGGACTAAAAATACTGCCCTAACTCTCACACCTGGCCCAGTTAAGAGTGGGACATTTCCATTTCTGCCACCTTAACAAAGGCAGCTGACAGACTGTCAGTCATAATTCACATTCTACCCACTACTTTACTGATAGACTCATAGCAGGTGTGCTGTTCCCACAATGACTTCTATGAGGAAGCTGTCACAAGAGTCTTTAATGAATAACTTGTGCACCACACGTTTAAAATTATATGAAGAGATTAATAACACTCATGTTTACATGGTCATATCATTGACTTCCTGCTCTTACCTGTTGGCTGAAGGTTACATTTCTTCTTCTGTTATTCTCTGGGCAGTGTCCTGTTACAGCATCTGGAATGGCCAAGGTCTGAGGTCTTTTCAAGATCCCCGATGACCGTGGCTTTATTGCATCAAGTGAGCCCACTCTCAGCACATCACTGTCAGGCCCTGATGTTAAGCTGCTCTCCCCTTGCTCCAGAATTCCATTTGCTCCATGGTAACAGCCATCAGGCACCTGAGGAAAGCTGACACTGACAGGCTGCCTGGACAAACTAGCTGGAAGTGCCATGTAACTATTGTGCCCGCCTGTAAAACAGTCTATAAGCACACTGTCAATATTTGAAGTCCCAAAGGATGATGCAAACTCATTAATTCCCGTCAAAGAATTGTCTCTGCTGATAAAACTCCCATATTTTGGTGTGAGTGGGCTCATGGGGGAAACAGGACTCGTAAAACTTGAATGTAAGTGAGCTGAGTTATGAGAAGTAGAGTTTTCATTTACACTGTCCTCAAAGAAGAAAGGTGGAGAAGGAGGGAGAGGAAGACTTGGACTTTTCATCACCTTTTTCTTCCTGTTAGAGGACTTTAAGGGTCTCTCTGGAATGCTAACTAGAGTCAGCACAGTAGCAATAGTCAGTACAACTGAGGTGAAGACATAGATGACACGAAGTTGCCCTCCTACAGCTTTTCCAAAACTGGTTTTATCCCAGTGTATTCCTCCAACAACATAACCAAAGCCACCTCCAAGACCTGGTGGAAAAACAGAGCTAAGATTATCTTCCCTATCCAGTCCCACAAGTCAGCAGCAGCACAGCATCACTTGTCTAATGAATCATGAGAAGAAACTGACATTTCTGGTTTACCATTTGACCCCTTTTCAACTTCAAATGTACTAATAAACACTGTGCCACAAGGACAGTCTGGATGTACCAACATGGTACAGAAGAGGGAGAAAGTGCTGTGAAAGTGATGAGACAAATAATTAAAAATTACAATTTTTCTTTGCCAAGAACAAAACACCTTACCTTTAACTATTTCAGTCCGTAAACAGAAGTGTCCACCAGCCTTGTGACAAGGCTCTGCAATCATTCAGCTAAAACTGTTTTCCTGAAAGTGAAAATCCATTTTCCTCATATGAGGAATGCAGGTCTAACTGTATCCAAGACAGATCCAATCACTTCAGAAGCGCAGCAAGCTCATTACTCAGCATTGTGTTGACAGTGCACAAAGCTGCCACCGTGTTACTACCGATGAACAGGGAAGGTTTGAGAGCACCTCTCTCTCTCCATTCACATAGTGAAAGTCTTACAACACTCTCCTGTCTTACTCACAAACACATTCAAGAGTGTGGAACAGTCTCCTAGAACAGGGCAGCACAGCAACTGAAGATGACAGCAGTGAGGGATCACAGCACCCAGAATGCACTTTCCAACAGAGCAACTACAAGACGCATATTCCACACCTGCAGGAAGCCACATCTCCTCTCTCAAGGGATAATTTTGTTTCCATAGGTCTTATAAAATATGTGAGGGATCTTCAGATGAACAACCCAGGGCTGTATCTTGTTTGAGTTGTGGTAGTTACAAAAGCCTTTTGCAATAAGTACATTTTTTTTCCGTTTTTTACAGTTAATTAGTGATACCTCTCAGTATTTGGTCATTATGCTTATTCAGGGAAAAAACAGTTATTTACACCCTGCTTCCTCACAGCAGGGCTTGTTTACTTAGGGTTCACATCTCCTAGGAAGCACCAAGAAGACATACCTGCTAACAAAGCGTGGATGTTGAGGCCCCTGTCTTGATCCACTGGGCTGCACACATCCATCATGTAGGCATGACTGGGATTGTCTGCTGAATCTGCACTGAAGTCCATGAGGACAACACCACAGACTGTAAGGATGATCCCCCATTTGTGGTTACTCTCAGTGTCAGACAAGGCACTCCCTATATCTTTGCCATTCAGCATAAGTGAGAGCCCGAGCAATGCTCCTGGGAACAAAACCAAAACAAAACCAGTCACTATTTGTAAGCAAGCCTGCAGAGCTCCAGACCCCAAAAGCATTATTCTACCTGCACAGCCTTGCACAAGCACTATTGCTCTTGTTCAGTGCAGCCTGGGAAATCAGTGTGGCTGTAGTGGCACATAATCCTTTTCCACTATTCGAGCTTAACAAATATCTAGAGTTTACTTTGGTCAAAAACCTCCACATTCTTGACCCTCAAAACATCCTTTCAGATTCTGAGAAGCTTTTACACGTGGATCTCACGTCAGCTCAGTGTCACTCACCACCTTCTTCAGACCCACAACACCCAACACCCCAGGAGCATTTTGTTCAGCTTAGTGCCACAAGGGATCTCACGTAAGAGAGATGCACAACATTTTGAAGTGTTATGCCCATCATTTCTAAAGGACACACCTACTGCTAAGACCAGAATGAAAGGTCTTCTCCTCCCAAATCTTGATGTGCATCTGTCACTCCAGGCTCCCAGCAAAGGCTGTAGTAAAAACCCTAGAAAAAAAGGAATCACCAATGAACAGGATTTTTCTACAAGCCTGTCTGACAGAGGAGTTAAAACAGGCAAGTCTTAAAAGGCAATTAAGGCAGGACACAACTGTGCAGTAACATCCCCAGTCAGCACTGGGCACACCCCACACACAGCCTGGCACTGCCCAGGACAGGGACTGAACAACATAATGTTCTGCTGCTGAGTGCAGGGCACTTCACTCTGCATCAGTAACACACAGTTTGACACCAGGCAGAGTCAGAGTACAAGATGCTTATTAATAAGCACTTTGTTCCTTACAAGCTATTTCAGTTATCCCATATTAGATGGGAGATCCTCTGCAGGATTAGCTTGGAAAACAGCAGTAAGAAAATATGCAAGTAGAAAAGATGCCTGTATTAATCTGTGCCAGCCTGTTAGGAGGGGCCTGTCTCTTCTTCTGAAGCACATGTTGCAAGTACAAGAGCAGGCAGAACACATTTTTCCAAGTGGTATCCATAGTAATGGATACACTCCAGACCTGCCTCTGTGCTAAGGCAAGTAATTCAATGCCTCTATCACCACTGGTCAATGGTCTTGCATCACTGGAACATCTCATTTGTTTCAGAAAGTTAAACAGGAGAAGGCAATCCCACTCTGCTTTTTTTCACACACCTTTGAAAATTGTCTCTCTATGCTTTTTTTCATGGGGACAAAAATGGACACACCCATCCTCTTATGCTTGTTATTAAATACAGAAACAGAGCAACCAAAGCTTACCCTCACACAAGTTTTAAGAGGTTGAGAAGCTATTAAAAGAACAGACCTTTCAAGCATGTTGCTCTTATTTCAGATAGGGGACAGCAAAAATTCTCCTCCTATTTGTTTCTCTAAAATTATGGTTACTACTTCTTAACCTCGAGAGAATATACTCACGAACAGCTGAGGTACTGCAAAAAAAAATTAAAAAAAAACAAAAACCTGTAGTGGAAAAACCAAGAGAGAAGAAATAGCATTGAGAAAAGTTACCTAATATAGGGCTGATGAACCACACCATCCCATACAGTTGGTCTGGAAGCCCCATCTGGAGCAGCACAGGGGTAACATAGGCTGTTTCCATGGCATAGCTGAATTCAAGCCCAAAGAGAATGCACCCATTGAAGAGGAGTTCCAAGAAAGACCTCTGAGGCTGGAGCTCCCCAAAGTCTACCAGATCAATCGGACACGGGGTGTTTGGCGGCGGCGGCGGCGAGGGGCGGATGTGTTTTCTCCTCTTCGGGTGCCTCTTGAAGTTGTTGGCCCGGTGACTTATGTGCCTTGTGGCCAGTCCAGAATAGCCTGGGACTGGTGACCTCCAGACTTCCTGAGAAGCCACACCTGACAGCAGTGCAGCATCGCTGACAGGGCTCGGTGCAGATGGTGGGATCATCACGGCTACGGGTCTGGAAGACAAATGGCTCAGAACAAAATGGTTGAGGTAAGAAAAACTTTGCTTAATTTCTTTTACTGAAGTTCAAGTCCTTTCTCAACATTTCACATATGAAGTGTGGTCTTTGTTTCAGTTACAACCTCTTCTTTCCATCTCTTGATGCAAGGCATTTGTGTTTTATGGGCACATCTCCTGCATCCTTGCTCAAATGAGACACCAGAGATATTGTCTACATACCCATCACAGGGGATTAAGATTGAAATATTTAAAACAATTAACAGTCACATACACCACACTTCCCAGAAGTTCCCAATGGGTCAGCAAAGGGTTTACATTTATGTGGAATTCATTTGAGTTAAACTCAGTCTCAGTCTATGTTTACAATAACGCAAAGCTGTGGCCTGGCAGCAGATTCCAGCCCCCTGCTGCAACATGAAATCACTTTGGCAAAAAAATCCTTTTGCTACAGATCCTACCACTCCTGCTGCCTGTGCTGAGGCCAAGGCTTAATGCAAAACCTTTTTCTCAATGACCAAGTTTAGTTTTATTCCTGAATTCAGCAGAGATATCTTGACTGCAAGGACAGGGTCTGATCTTTAGGAACTGAATCATGAGAAGAAGATACATACCCCACAAGCCACCCTCAGAACTGCTACTCCTCTTTCAGTGCTTAATGGTAGTCAAGTGCTGAATAGGCTCCTTGGATCTCATCAGAATCATTCCTGTAGCCAAAGTGTGCACAGTGTGGTGGGTAAAACAGCCAAATGGTTTCCAAAATAGCACATCAGATAGATGCCAAGAGATCTGCTGCATAAATGAACCACATGTGATTTCTTGACTCTTTTTGCCAGAAATGGAAACAGCTCATGAGTGAAGTCTGACCTTTTCTTTGTGCCTCCTTGCCCACGGACCAAAGCTGCTGCAGTACAAGAATGGCTCCAAATCACCCCATCCCTCTTCAGAAAACCCTCACAACTGCACACTAGCAAGTAAAACAAATCTCTTACCTTTTAATTACAGTTCCCCTGGGGAAAAAAAACTCCCAGCTCTTCTACTCTCTGGCTGTATAGAACTCCCCTATATCTCATGTTTTCTGCTCCTTCACACACTGCTCTCCCTTCCTGTGGTCCTTGGTCTACACAAAGCCCAGTTTACTGCATATCCCCAACTAGTACCAAAAGCAGAACTACATAAGCCCCCATTTATCACCAAGCAGACCCAAGCATTGTTAAGTATGGTGGATGAGTCCTACACAGACCAATCCCCAGATCCATGCAAGGATCCAGAGACACTGCACAATACAAAACTGACTGCCAAGCACCTTAGGGAAGACTGCAGTTGGAGTAACTTGAGTGCATTTAGGGCCTGAGGAGGATAAGGAAGGATGAGAAGACATCTATTGAAATCTTGCTAACAATTGTATCAAGGGTTTCCTGGAGACTGCTTCTCCTCAGACCAAGATGTAGATCATGCAAGAGAGAAGAAGGGGCAGTTCATAATCCCAGCTGCACATCTTGACAACCCTCACCTCAAACAGCACCAACAGCAAGCTGCATCTTACTGGGAAAGCTCATCAGCCACAAAGCCCCACACAGGGACCAGCAGAAAGAGAAGCATATGGAGACTTTGTGAAGATGTCTGCACCAGTGTCCCCCTTGACACTGTTTCTGCAAATTACTGAAAACTTCTTATGACCCATGTCTCTCACAAGCAAAGTACTTACTTTGCAGAGCACCTTTATCAGGCTCCAGGACAAAGTAATTTCCTCACAAAGAGCATTTGTCAAAAATGAGGAGATACCTGAAAGAAGACATAATGAAAACCCAATCAGATTCATGACAGGTGCTCTAAGAACCCTTTCACACAGTCGTGACAATGAACAGGAGCTTGCAGCCCCTTTCACTATTATTATGCCTTGCCATTTGCACACAGGGTGTTATCTCCTTATCTTCATCTATTAGTTTCATTTCATATTAGATCCTCCTTTATCTTCCTGCACTCTACTGTGTATTGCTAAGAGGTTGCATTCCAAGTCATAAGTGGCAACGTTTTAGTGATAGAAGGAAAGAACTCTTATGCATGGCTCATAAATACACGGGGTAATCTGCAATTAATTGGAATGAAAGGCTATTATTGACAGTATGTCACTGGTCCAGCAGAAAATCGGTGTAAAATTATGAACTGAGCCTATAAACTCCCCATATTTCTCAACTTACTGGTTGTTCACAGGAAGACATCTGGAACCTGCCCTCAGGTAAATCACAACAGCACAGGAAACCCCTCCTTTAGTGTGCTGCTAGCCCTCAGTGTCAATAGCTATTTGGGATTTTGGCACTCGACATCTGTTATTCCAACAACTGCACACCACAGTCTGGAAGGCGATGCTGGCTCTGCGGGCTGCTGCGCGCACGAACGCGAGTGCACAAGCGATGTGCTCGGCAGGCAGGGTCGCCCGCCCTCACCGCTCCTCCCGGGCACCGCTACGCCGAAAACGAGTCTTTACTTTCCTGGCATTATCTGGCTCCCCTTTTTCTGCAGGTCGGGTACCGCGAGCTCCGAAAAGCCCGCAGTCATGGGCGCCGCGGGGGAAGGCCGGCCCTGACCCTGGTGCTGACCCGGNCCCCTCCTCCCGGCAGCAGCCGCCGCTCCACGGCCCCGGGGCAGCAGCGCTCGCCGCAGCGACTCCCGCGCCGGACAGATGCGCCTGCCGGGCCCGCGGTCCCAAATTGGCACTGCCGAGGCAGATCGTGACAGTAAGATTTTTAGCGGGTGCAGAGATATTTTTTGATAGGCCTGTAGAGCAGCTGCCATAGAACATGCTGCACTTTTCTATTTAACAGTCTCCCCCTTCCTAGACTAAAGAAATTGGACTATTTTATTTTATTTTATAGTGCCATATTTTGGGCTTTTCAAATTTCCTCGTAGTTTGCAAACAAAGATGTAATTATGTAGTGCATTCTGCTCTACTTTAAAAAAACTTCAAATTCAGAGCCTTAATCATTAAGCATTCTTAATGTTATCTTCAGAGGTTACCACAACACTGCAAGAATCCCTAGTACATATTAGTATTTAGGTCTTGTAGAATTTATTGTAGAAGGAAGATGGCACATAAATCACCAGTCATAGTAGGAATAAAAGGAATTGTGCCATTTATCTGTAGAAAACCAGCTCTAATTCATGCCATAGAGTCTGCAATCACGTTTGGAAAAGATGCCAAAGAGCACTGTCTGAGGCAAGTAGAGTTCAGCAAGGGGACAAACTCATATAAAACCCAACAAGAAATTGTGAGAAATTGGGATAAGCTTGCAGCACACAAGAACAGGCACAAGAGATCATTCTTACCACCATGGATTTCCTACCACCTGATCTGAGTTGTTCAACTTTTTTACATCAGTTTGGCCATTACATTGGTCAAGTATTCTTCATCAGCACTTATGTAACTGAACAGCACTGTAAGGGATCTGTGTACAACACTCAGGGTTATTCACTCACAGCATGATATGCACAGAGCAGAAGGGGGTTTGTACTTGTCTAAATGAAAAGTGGGACTGGGTTCCTCACCTATCCTTAAATGCTCTTCCTCAAAAACCACATCCCAAAGAGCACGTTGGCAGTCCCAGCAAAACTTTGCTGCTTTCTAAGACAGGGCTCTCCTAAGCTGACCCTGAAGTATGTGCCTGACTCTGCCAGATTAGGTAAACTGACCAAGAAACTTGTCATGCACTGGCATTGCTGCACTGGTGTTGTCAGCAGTTTGATACAGTGCACCTTCTCCCCTGTCAAAATGCTCCTGCAACATAAACTAAACAGAGGTGAGAGTCAATCCAATGTCACAGATATTTGAGTAATGGAATGATCTCAGAAATACACCTATTTGCCCCAAACAACATGTGTTCCATGCCAGACACCACTGCAGGCTTTTACTGAGGATGCTGCAGGTTCCCTGTTTTCACACACCTTCTATCCCCAGTCCTCCTGGCAGACTTGAAGTTTATTTTGGTACTGGGATGTCCCTCACCTGTCTGTGCTCAGCTTTTCCTTTTGCCTCCCCAGGTATGAAGCTTCTGTGTCTCCATCAACCCAGCCTTGCCCTCTCTCAGTGCTGATCCACATGGCTGTGGCCACAGCAGGATGCTGTGTCTGCACCCAGGTCTCATCCACAATCCACAACAGTCACTACTCCACTTGCTGCCTATTGAGAGAACAAACTGGTTTTAGAAGCCACATTCATAATGAACTGATTAAAATCATTGCAGTTGCTCTGGAAAAAAACAATCACATTCTCATTCAAAGACACAGGTTGACAGCATCCCTTTAATTTACCTGCCCCCAGTGTCACAGCCACTGGAAAGATGCTTCATGCTCTGAGCAGAAAAGGAAAAAAATATATATTTTAAACCCTAAGGATGAAGTGAGGAACAGAAGCAGGTCCAGTCAGGTGGCACAGCTGGTAAGATGTGTTCAGAACCATCAGACAGGTGGGGCAAGAGACAGCAGTGCTGGGAGGAGCCACTGCCATCAGGAGTAGCTGTAGGAGCACCAGGTGCTTCTCAGCCAGCTCCTGCTGCTCAGGAACAGCTCCACGGGCTCCATGGCTGTCACACCCCCACTCTCCACTGCCTGCTTTGATGAAGACCCAGGCTCAGCCACCCCTGCAGTGACCACAGCTGAGAACACAGCACAACAGGCCCTGCTCCCACCAGCCTCAATCCAACCTCCTCCCATGTGCCAGAGCTCTGGCAAACACTGGGAAGATGAAAACAGTACAAGAGTCCCATTCCTTGTCATAGAGGATGACTTTTGGTTCCACCTGGGCATGGAGAGTGGGTTATATCATTAATGCTGGCAGGCAGTCATGGGCATTTTATACAATGATTTTTCCTTGTAAACATACTTGAGACATTAAACTCATGCTTATTCCACGGTCAATTAAATAAAATTGTCTGCTCCAAACTTACACAGATTAACTCCTACACCATTTAGCACAGTTTGTCCACTTGGGGACAGTGGGACAAGTAACTCTAGTCCTTCCCAGGGTAACAACAAAGGAGAGAACAAAAGCAATTCCTGCTGTGCATTCATTTATTAGCATCCTTTGGGCTTTAGACAAAACAGAAACCACAAATCTCCTCTCCTCTGTGAGCCTGCACATAAATTGCTGTTGAAATGTAAAGTTACTCATTTACTTTGTACTAGTTTAACCCAATAACGTTCAAAAGAGCAGGTTTTGGTGGTGAATACCTACTGCTATGAATCTGCGCTGTTCCCTCCTAACTTCTCTGGGTGCAAGATGGTTTGCATTCACAAATCACTTTTGTTAAGTCTTTTCACAAAGCAGCTTCTGACAGCATATTCATCTCTGCTCATTTACAGCTTGATCTTAGGCTTGTTTCATTTGCCAGCAGGCCTTATTATTTGCTTTGTTCACATCAGACCATTCCTCTGTTTCTTGGAAACCTCTCTTACTGTCCCCATAATCCTTTCCTCTGAAGCAGACATTAGCTCCAGTTCAGTGAAATTCTGTGCAAGACACCAATAGAGAGTATGTTGTTCTCCCTGCTGAAGAGTGGGGTTTCAGTTCTGTGATGTTCAGTGTTTCTTTTTCTCCTTTTGTCTTTAAATTAATTTAAAACATCTTTCAGTTCAGTTCAGTGGATCCACAATGTCATTCCATGATCCATCTGAAACTGGCAGCTTCTTTTCCAAACATGACTTGATGTTTTGAGGGGGAGAGATACAAATTCAGTACCAAAGAGATTCACCATGGAAATTGGTTGGGTTTGGGGGGCTGCTGCTTCAGAACACCCAAAGGCCACAGGAATGCTGAAACAAAGATTAATCTTTGCTCAATGACCCAAGGAAGGAGAGGCCTGATGAGTTACCAAGTTTTTGTGTCTGCAGGGGGACCTGTGCATACACATGTTTTGATACTGGCCAAACAAAAGCCATTTGCTCACTCTCTTCTGCTATAGTTGGGCAGAGGAGAAGGAAAAAAATTAATGATCATGAGTTAAGGACTGAGAAAAAATATTCTAAGGCTCAAATTTAAAGGTATAAGGTAAAGTTATTATTAACAGAGTCAGAGGAGGATAATGAGAAGTAAAATAAGGCTTTAAAACACCTTTTTTCCCACCCCCAGCCCCTTCCTCTTTCCCACCAACAGCACAGGGAGATAGGGCATGGAGGTTTTGGTCAGTTCATCACTTAAGATCTTCTGTTTGCTATGGGAGAGTTTTTCCTCTGCTATGCCATGGGGCCACCATGCTCAGGTGTCCCCAGGCCATGCCCAGGTGGCCTCAGGCCATGCTGAGGTGTCCCCAGGCCGTGCCCAGGTGGCCCCAGGCTGTGCCCAGGTGGCCGCCAGCAGCAGCACTTTGCCACCCCTGGAAAAACCTGCACACACTGTTTTGAATTTCTTCCTCAATATGGAACCACAGAGGCGTTACCAACCTCTCTAAGTGGGCCAGCAGCGTGTCCACCGTCAGAGCCATCAGAGATCGGCGCTGTTGGACACGGTGGAAGCTTCTGGCAGCTTCTCACAGAAGCTCCCCCTGTGGCCCCCTCCCCACTACAAAACCCAGGCTGTGCCAAATCAACACAACACTCTGCAATCTCCTCTCTACTTCCTACAGAACAGCAGGCAGCTTAGAAAACATCAGAAACTGTATTCCCTTTATCCCCTTCTGAAGACACAAAGAGGAGCAGGAAAGGCTTTCAAATTAAGTAACTTTTTTTTTTTCTAATTTATCAGAATTTAGTTCATTTAAAGTGGGGGGAAGCTACTTAGTGAGAAGGACTTCCATGTTTCCCCTCTTGAGCTCCACAAAGGAGGTGGGGTGACTGGCAGAGCAGTAGGTGAGGAAAATCCAGAGCAGCAAAGGTAACAGAAGAATAATTGCCAAGCCTATCTCCAGTCAATTTGTACCATTTCCAGGCTAGTGATGCTGTCACACACTGGACAGCTTTCATTTCTATAGCACAGAAAACATTAAAGTCTCCCTGTGCTCAAAATTAAACACTAAGTATTCCTTGCTTCTTAGGAAAAGACCACATGGTCCAGTTTAATTTGTCCATTTTGACCACTCCCACCTGGCAACAGTACAGAAAAAATTAAACATCTTTTCTTTCCTACTACACATTGAAGTGACAAGTTAATTATTGTCCATGCACTAAAGTCTTTCAAAAGGAAAAACAAAGCAGCCTTTGCCAGGTTTGGGGGAATGAGGTTCAAGTTTGCAGGGTCGAGGGCAGGGGGGGTGATGGGCTTGGAGTACTACTCCACATTAGCTAATTATTAAGCAGAAAGGTTTGATTAAAGAAATGTCCTTGTTTTGGTCAGGGCCTCAATGTTATTCAATACCAACTCATGCCATTGCCAGGGATGGGGAAAGGCCTTCTCTGGCTTCCAAGAAGGGAGTTCCGTCTGGTGGGAGAAAGGGTGGCAGGTGAAACAGTCCAGTATTGTTTTATTTTACATGTAAATTGTTTCTTTGTCTTATACCTTTTGTTATCAATATTGTTGCTGCTACTGTTCCTTTTCTGATCTCATTGCTGTTTCCAGCAAATTGTTCTTATCTCAGCCTGTGATCTTTGCCTTCTGTGCTTCCCACTGGAGGAGGAGCAAGCATCAGCATGGGTTTAGCAGGACTACTAAACTGGGGAGTAGCATTCCTGAGCCACAACAAGAAAGCACTCAGAATTTATGAAAAAGTTGAGATCTCTTACCCATTTGGTGCCAGTGCTTAGCTCTCACTGAAAGAGTACCTGACTGAGTCAGGTATGCTGAACTAAGCCTTAGCACCACAGCTGATTGGGCAAACCCATTAAACAGCTTTTTCACCACTTTGTGTTTCCAAAGTATTTTAGATAATAAATACATTTATGTTATATAAACACAGTGACTGTCTCAAATTCTTCAAGTTGTGTAAGATTTAGTGCCATGGATTCAAGATATTTGTCTGACATAAAATAAACTACCCATGAAGTTTTGGGTGAGTTTTCAGAAGGTTTTAGAGGAAAAACGACCACTCACTTGGTTGTTGCCACTTATGTGACTTTTTACAAGAGCTTCTTTGTTACTGTATCTGAGAGCAGTGTCCTGGTGGTCTGTAGCATCTTCCTACTCTACTTAGACAGTCACTGTATTTTAGCAAAAGCTAAAGCTAAGCTAGTCTGGAAGTCTTACAGCAGAGATCCAAAGATCTCAGCTCATGTCTACAGAACAAGGTGCCAGCAGCTACATTTTCTCCTCCTGTAAGCAGACACGACATCACATGTTTCCATGCACACAAAACCAGCCCACTGGTTTTTCACGGTACTCTGGCAAGGGGAGAGAGAGGGAAGGTCAGCCTTGCAGCTGAACTAGATGATAGTTGGAGGGCCCGTCAAACTGAATTATTTTGTTCCCCAAGAACTTTTTCTCGAGAACTAGACAGCAGCATGATTATTCAAGATTATTCAAGAAGCTAGAAATAAAGCCCTATACACTTGCTACCAAGTATCACACCCATCTCTTTTAAACAGTGTTTTTCCAAGCAAGGTCAATACTCCAAATTTTCCTGTAATCCCTCAGAAAGCTTGGTGCAATCTTATGCAATAAATTACTCCTTCTGTCCAGTGCATTTAACAAAAAGTCACATTATTGATCAGCTTCCTTGGTGTTATTGTTCTGTTGCACTATAATAATTTAAAACAGATCAACCCTAGACCACCTGTAAGTTTGCAAATCAGGGACCAAGACATTTCTTCAGTGGCCAGTTCATTACAATCTTATGCTTATTTAAAATTAGTTCAGCTAATGACAAAAATTGCTGGAGTTAGAATCATGGAGTATCTCAAGCTGGAACAGACCCATAATGATGATCAAGTCCAACTCCCCACTCATCACAGGTCCACCTAAAACTAAACCATATAAAAAGACATTCCTTGAGCTCTGACAGGCTTGGTGCCACAGTGACTTCCCTGGGGAGCCTGTTCTGGTGACTGCTCATCCTCTCAGTGAGGAACCTTCTCCTCATGTCCACTCTGAACTTCCCCTGGCTCAGCTTCATTCAGTGACCTCGTGTCCCAGTGCTGGTCACCATGGGAGTTACAAACATGGATAAAGGTGTTCATCATACAGGCTGACATGTCCTCTAAATCCCACTGCACCTGCTCCTGCCACAGTCCACTTTTCCAGATCATTCCTAGAGCAAATCCCAGCCTGCCTTCTTCCCTTGAACTCACCCTGTACATCTAGTCCAGGCAGATGAGAGCTTTTGATAAATCCAAATGAAACTCTGCTTTCCACAGCATTTATGCTACCAGTTGAAGAAGAAAATTTATATTTCTGTAAATGCCCAGTCATGCCAATAAGGTCTGTCACCTGTAGTATTGAACAGAGTGCAAACACAGAGTAGGACAGAAAAAAAGAAGCAAGTTCAGACAAGGTGAGGTGCATTTCAATTATATGTTCTTAATGCTTATATGGTAAGATGAGCTTACCAGGTAAATTACACCGCCCCAGCATCCCTTACCTGCCAGCTGAGTGGGTGTGAAGAAGTTGGTGGGCAGCTAATACAATGTAAGAACATAAAGAAACCTTGTATGTGCCAGTCTGCACACCACCTCCATATCTGGCCCTCAGCACATTGTCATATGACTTTAATAACCCAGATAAATCAGTTCCTGAACCAAACTCCTACACTGGGCATATTAATGGATGCAATTAAATATTTAAAAAGACACTTGAATTTTTACTTAGAAAAAGGAAAAGCAACCAAAAAACCTACAGCTAAAGCACCATCAGAAATAAGAACCTGTATTTTGCTGCAGAATGAAAAGCAATCCTAACAGCACTGATCTATTTTCATTAAAATTGAGTTGTCAATTCATTGAGAAATGTAACACAGTGAATTACTATAGAAGATATGAACATGAGTTTTTAATATTCAGGAAAATTTCATTGATGCCACACCATTCAAGTGCTGTGCAGTGACAGCTGAATAGTTTTCTTCCAGTGGTTTGTACTTGATTTGCCTCGTGTTTCAGCTCAGATATTTCCACAAGAGCAGTGCATGTACATTCACTCCTTTGCTGCCCGGAGCTTCCTGCAGACTGCTCAACAAACGCTTCTGTTCGTTTCTGCAGAACAAGCTGGTGCTGCCTTCAGAATAATGTAAGGACGTTTATCCAGCCAACCACCCCCTTCAACCACCTGGTCTCTCACCGACACTGGAAAGCCAACACAGTTCAGAGAATTAGTCACTAGAGGGCACTTGGAGAATCCAGAAGACTGAGAATGTGCTTGGGATCAGAAGGCCACGACAGTTTAGAGAGTCCAAATGATGAGATTTGCACTCACTTCCTAAGCAAACTCCTGCGGCAAATATTTTAAGATACAAAAGTAGGGAAATAATTATATTTCAGATTATGATCTTTATCATATTTTGGTTTTCCATCAACTGAATGCAAGAAGGCTGGGGAAAAACTCTCCTCTGAGGCAACATACAGACTAAGCCACATTGGCCATGCACTCCTAGACAAATGTTGGACAAAAGTGTTAATTGCTGCCATGTAAGATATGAATCATGGGAGGTATTGGCTGTTGCTGCTGGGTGCAGCTTCAGGGAGAGAGGTGCAGGAACACACAGACCAAGGTGACAAACTCACTGAAATGCAGCATTTCATTGCACTGCATTGCCTCAAATTGACTCTGCATTTCACAAACGACAAGGATGTGATTATGCCCCAGAGGCCCTGCAGATTTTATTCTGGATGTGACAAACCACTGAGAGGTGACAAGTGCTATGTCAAGAAAGTGGGAACAAGAACCCTGAATGGTGGAACTTGCAGTCACCCAGAGCAGGCACAGGCTGTATATATCTGAGCTCTAAATGTAATTCTCATTTAAAGACAGAGCATAAATAAAGACTGCTCTCATCCCTGCTGTGTTACCTCAATTCTTTGCTTCATGTATTAATTGTAAGCTGCAGCTTTCATCCCAGTACATCCTGTCTTTAATAAGATTAAAATTTTGTTTGCTACCAAGAGTTTTTTCTGATCTTCTGCTGGAGCAAGAAAGCAGAATTCGTGATCAGTGACTTCTGCAAAACCTCAGATCGTTGCTTTTGTGAAGGCCAAGTGCAGGGCAGCACAAGGAAGGGTTGGGCTGCTGCTGTACCGAGGGCTGACAGGAAGAAGTGGTGAGGTGAGCACAGGTGACAGCACTGGGCCATGGGCAAGGTGCTGAATGGTGGCAGGTCTGTCACACTACCAAAGCATTGCTGTGCTGGACTGTGCTCTCTAGCAGGGGCTTGGGTTGGCTCAGTGCCCAGACAGAGATGGGGCACTCAGAGCTCACAAAAAAACCCAGAATGGCACTGAGTGCTACTTGGTGGACACTGCAGGAAGACCGAAGGTGTGCCTGCCTCCTGCTAAGCATTCATTAAAACTTTGACTTATAAATTAGCTCTGTACCTCGTCTAAATTGACTTTGGAAGCCTATGGGAAATACTGCCCCACTTGTCTGTGTTTGCCACAGGGGAAATGAGAAACCACTGGGTCCCTGGGGCTAATTACTTTCTTCAAAACCCAGCACTGCTCTGTTTCTGACTCAGCGCAGCGTTCAATTTTCTGCTGAGATTGTATCTCTATCGCATTACAGGGTGAGTTGCAATAGCACCTGATGTTAATTGCAGTGCACAGACTGCTCCCTTCTCTCCTTTACACCAGTTATCAAGAAAAACCGGAAAGTCCACTTCTGCTGGTTTTAATTTAGCCTCTTCCACCCATACAGAGTGCCTGTCAGACAGGAGAAGCAGGGGCTGTCATCCTCCTTCTACCTGAAAATCCCTGACAACAAGGTAGAGACTAGCTGCATGGCTACATGTAGATGTCTGCATTCCATCCCAAACAATCAGGTCTTTATGGAGACAGAGATGTGGGGATGCATGAGAGCCACTCAGTGTAAACAGAATATTCCTGGATTGCCCCAAAGCCAGGCAGCCTTCCTTGCACCTTGCATCCACTGAAAGTGGAGAAAAGGACAGAGATGAACAGAAAAAGGACATCCCCAGGCTGCTCTCAAAGCTTGTCAGTCTCTTTCAGAGCCTATGCCTGCCTAAAACACCAAAGCAACCTTCAAACATACCAGAGTCCAAGCAGGGCATTCTGACTGGACAAGAGTATATGGCTCAGCAAATTTTCCTTTGGGAACTAAATTTGAGAACATTTGTTGGGTCATGAGTATAATTTACCTTTTCCTGGAGCACAGTGAAAGAGGTGAGGGGGTTTAACACCTTATTATTTTGTTCCCCTCCTAAATGTCCAGGTCTGACAGTGGCATTCTAGCACTCACCATGTATCATATAAATGCTTGTTTCTGACAAGTCATTTGCTAGTCTGTCATTTGCCAGCCTATCATTTCCCACTGCCCTTCCGCCAGCAGCAGCCAGGATTTCTGTCATTTTCAAGTGTTAACCAACATTGGTAGCTGCCACTTGCTTGGCATCATATGCACACAGAGGAATGATAGGGGTTTGCATCATGTGCCACACTTTCAGGGGACATTGAATGAACAGCACTAGAAGAAAATTAATTAACTGGTCTGCTGGAAAGCAATGCCTCTGTGAGCAGCACTGAGGGGGCTTTGGATATTTTTGAGTGAGATCCTGCAAGCCCAGCTTCCCACTAAAACAACAGGAGGGCATCCACAGTACATCAGGCTGTTTCCAGCAGTGGACAGTGGTTGCTGCTGCTCACAACTCTGTCTTTTACTTCTCCTGGTGTAAATAACATGTTCACCTTGCCATGCAATTTGTTGAGTGTTTTCAGGTGAGTCAAAGTGATGTAAGCATCTCCTCTCTTCTGATTTCTTGCCCTTTAGTTAAAGGCCTCTTCCCTGTTTGGCAGCCCACTGTTTTCTGCTCTTTCCCCATCAGCAGTAACAAAATTGCTCTGACTGGAGTCCAACTTGCAACATGATGTTTCCAACCTGGAGCTGTTCTGAGATTTGCCTTCATTCTCTTAGGACAGAGGAGGTAAAAACAAAAAAAAAAAAGGAAAAAAACACCAAACAAACAACAAAAAAAGGAGAAGAACAGAACATTCTGTCAAATAAACATTTGCTAATGCTCTTGAGCAAGAGAAATAGAACAGGTAGCAAACAGATTAACTATCTGCTACAGCAAATAAACAGCAGCAGAGGTGCCCTGGACACTTTGGATGGTATTTCTGCATTAAGCCTGATACTCTGATATATTAAATGATCTCTCTAACAAAATTGATCTTTCCATGACCTTTATATACAAAACTGGAGGTCAGACCTCAAAATAAAATAATTAATCTCCTGCCAGGTATCATAAGAGCAGTCTTGCTGTTAGTTTGACTTCCCTGTCTTTTTATTTTTCTCTCTCTCCCATGAGGAACAAGTGATTTTTGCAGGTACACAGTTACTCAGTTTGTCAGTAAAATTATAATCTCTTTGGGTGTAGGAACAGCAGAGTTTGCTGAGAATCCACAGGTTTGATTCTATATGAAAGTTTAATGCCACTTCTAGGTCAGTTTTATGTCTGAAGATTGAACACAGTAAATGAGCAACTGGTTCCTCTCTTCTGAGGCTGAGCTACACAAAGGGGTCTGATTGCAGCCCTGGAATACCTTAACCAGCAGGGAGTATTTTTCCTTCTAGGCCTGGAACAGATAAAAATGATACTGCAGCCTGAGTCAAGCTCTAGGGTCCACAACTGAAAAATACCATTGAAAACTCAGGGTGGAGAATGGCAGATATTGTTTAAGAGCTAAAAATTATTTTGCAATAATCTAATTAAAGAATTTTTTCTGTTGAATTCCTGCATAAGACACACAGCAAGGGCTTCTAAAGCAGCTGGTTCAAACTAGGGCTGAAAATTAAAGCTAAACAAATTGAAACTACAAATATAATGTTTTTCAGAGCTAGAAAAGATCAATTGATGCAATGAGCTACTGAGGGAAGCAGTAGACACACACAGGTCTGTGGATTATGTGTTGGTCAAAGAAGAAGAGAGAAGATGGATGGAAGGTGCTTGTGCTCTGTGAGAGCTCAGCCCATGAGACTTTTTGTTGGTCCTTTGCAGCCATAAGGACGAGAACCCATCTGAACAATCTCTTCTTAAAGACAGTAGGGACAGAGTTGGATCACATCCACTCCACACCAAGCCAAGTCACCATCTCTTGCAAGAAAAGCTCCTTCTGAAGTGAAGGTGAGAGAGGACATGATAACCTCAAGCCAATTCCTTCAAACAGACTATATTCCCTGGGCTTTCATTTTCACCTTGGCCAAGAGGCTGCCAACCTTCCCATGCACAAGGGGTAAATGCTTCCAACCTCCCACACTTGTTTTTTAATTAAAAATCCAAGTGCACCAGGAGACTTGCTTAAGTGATCAGGTTACATGAAGGCAATAAAATGGGAGAAATTTTTGATCATAGATAAAGTGAACATCCTAGGATACAAGAATACAGGCTCATTTAAATTGCAATTATCAAGTAAAAGTCTTCATTGAGAGTTCCAGAGATCAGATTTTGCAGTTGAAGGACAGAGGTGAAAATTAGTACATTTATACAAGTAGACTTTTGTCACTATTTTGTCTCTGGGCAAGTTGGATAGGAGATAAACAGGTTTGATAAAAGTGTCTTCCTGCAACTTTTGCACAGCTTCTCAGGCCACCCACTTGCCTAAGGAGAAACACTGCCACCAAATCTAATCCCATGAGCCACAGTCAGGCCATACCCTTTACTTTCCATGGATCATACTAAAAATAAAGCCTAGAGAGCCAGTTCTCAGATACAGGAGCACATAGCCTTAATATAATATTAGTCCTGGGAACTTTGTGCACACATTTTCCTCAACAGAAGAGATGACCAGGGCAGTCACTCCTTCAGCTTTAAAGCATACTGGACAACACTGAGTCTGGATCTCTCCTCAGAATTAATTTCAAAAGGGCATAAACATGTAGATGCTGTGGACAGGTGTGGGGTCTACCAATATCAATTTTGTAGCTAAGACAACAATCTTTGTAGCTTTGTACAGGAAGCAGGATCTAGACTTCTGATGTGCTTTTATGATGTGTATCACTCCCAGAATTGCCAAGCTGGACAGCTGACATAGCCAAACATCACATCAATATTCTCAGATGCATTTTAGATTGCCTCACTTGTCACACCAAATGGGTTTTCACCAAGACAATGATTATCTTTGTTACTCTTCTCCAAAATGCAACTTGCTTCCCTTTGCAACTCTGTATAAACCCACCAGCACATGGACACTGTCTAACTTTTCTCACCCCTTCATGGATACTTACAGGTGCAACACACCCAACTGGAAAGAAGGGATTTGTTATCTCAGCCACTGCTACAAACTCCTCCACAGAAAGGAGGAGTTGGGAAGGGAGGCTCCGTTAAATGGACTGTCCACAATCACAGTGTTTTCTCAGAAACCCTGACAGTCTCCTTCTTCTCTGGTCAGTTGACAGAAGTCATGGCTGTCATGTCCTCTAAGTCAGAACAGCTGCTTCCCTCTTTGTTTTGCACAGAGTGCACACACATTACATAATGTAAGTCAGAAACTGAAAGGAGCCAGATTGCTAAACCCTTCTATGCGGATGAGATTTTTTATTTCCATCACCTGATAATTTAATTGCTCAATTAACTCTGCCTGAATGCCTCGGCTGTAGAAGAGGAATGTTCCCTTGCAGGTCATGGTAAACCAGACAGGAGGCAAGTAAGCAATGCAGAGGTAAATGATTCCTCTGCAGCAAACCAAGTGCATCATCCAGTTGTACTTTCCCTCCTGCTCTGCTCCTTACTCCCCGTGTTTTAGGGACAGAACAGGCACCAGACAAATAAAAGACCATAAAACTCTGGTAAAACCAGTATCACAGGCCTCACCAACATGGTTTAAATCCAAACCTTTCTTAGCCAATTCAAACCTAGCTTGGACATTTGGTTTTGCATTTCTGAAATACCATAATATGCCCAATTTAGGTAGCAGGGTAATCTCCTCCTTGAGAAGGACTTTGAAACATCTGCTGAACATTACACTCTTGTTTTTCTTTATCCAAGAAGCAAGTGGAAAGGATGCCACTAAAGTGGCACTTATTGGCCATCCTGGGGCAGAGTGGGACTGGCTGAGGGCCTGTGGATGTAATTCTTGTGCCTGTAATTGTTATTGCAGCAGGCTACCCAGAACTTAATCATTCCTTCTGTCATAAATACAGCAGTCAAGTTCATAAACCTGTGTCTCTGCTGTTCATGTCAAAACCTGAGTGCTCCTGTACAATTTATGAAATCATGTTAGATTATTTATGTTATTTCTCATTTATCTGTTAGAGGGCAAAATTATCTATTAAAAATAATTTTAAATTGCTTAGGGATATAGGAGAGTCTGTATCACTGGAGACTTTTAAGATTGTCTGCCAGGATGCTTGAGAGTATGTTAATGTTATTAGATCCTGCCTTGGGCCAAGGAGATAACATAGAGGAACTCTGTGACCTTGAAAGATCTTTCCTATCTATTCCTGGAACCATTCAATGAAAATGGCCTGGAAAAGCAGCAAACCAAACCCTGCTTCTGCTCTGTGTTATCTGGAAGAAAATAAAAAGGCAAAAGAGGCTGGAAAAGTCTACATCTAACAAAGTAATGAAAGAGAAAAGAGTTTATAATTGAAATCAGTGAGTACTAAAGGGAAAAACATCCTCTGCTACATGATCCCTACTTAAGGTCTTCTCATGAACACCATCATTAAATCCCTACCCATATGATAATTTTAAACAGCTCCTTCAACCTCCATTTGTGAACTTCCCCCTGGTAAGTACTCCTTTCCATCCTCATGAGAGCTCACATTAGTCATTCCACAATGAGCCTTTCCTAAATTCCTCCCTGAAGCCACCTCTAAAACTTACAGGGGTGAAACAGAATTTACTTGGCAGATTCCTGACCGCCTTCTGCTCGTATTTAGGATGCAGTGTCTCCTGAATTCTTGGTCATTAGAAATCATCAGCCTGTTGAATCTACAAGTACTCACCATGCTAGAAAATCCTGTTTCTGCCTCATGCCATGCAAAGCCTGACTGGATGTTACTTTGACCTGAAAAACAAGAAACAAAGTAGGTTTGTAGCCAAACCTTAAGCTGCTGACTGTATCTGTGTCAGGAAAAGGTGCATCTCTAGCAATGACAAATTATATTTAGAATATGTCTTTTCTTAGACAGATCCTATAAATCAAGGCAGTTCAAAAGAGGCGAACTTAGTTAGAAAAATATTTGTCCCAAATGTCATGATGACAATCTTGAAAATTCAGGATTAATGAAAGCCAGAAAGAAGCTAAAAATAGCAGTACCTATATGTAACCAGCTTGGGAAACAGATAACAGAAATAAGAGGCAGTGAGGAACTGGAAAAGAAACCCAAAACAAACCCCTGCCTTTCAGCAAACAAAGACAATCAGAAGTGTACATTAGTATAAAAACAAATGTATCCACCTATGAAAACATCTGCAATAATCAGATTGCCCATTATGACATTGATAGATGATAAAATCTTACAACAGTAATACAGAAAAGGTATTTTTCATAGTTCTTTCTTTTTTTGGAATGCAAGATGATGCATATGATATCATATATTGTATTATCCCTTAAAACAATCTCAGAGTGATATTTAAACAGTAGTACTAAAAATAGGATATTATTGAATCAGCATCCTGGAGCCCTACAAGGTGTCTGAAGATCCCATTGCCAATGCTCATTTTCTGCAAGTCACTGAAAAATAAGGAAGCTTCATAGGTCAGAGAGAAAAACTAATATTTAAAAGTACAAACAGGACAATCCAGGACTAAGAGCTCTCTCAAGTATTTGGAGACAATAGCCAAGAAACAGATAAAATAATGCTAAGTCTGCACCATGGAAAACTTTATTAAAAACAGTTTAAGTTTACAGAATAAGTTTAAGTGTCATTAAGAAATTGAGAGGCTTTGCAAGGAAAGACAAAGAGACAAAAAAATAATGTTACTTATGTCCTCTTACTAGAACTTCTCTGCTAGTAAACAAAATATTGTGACAATACAATAGTGACAGAAGTCCAAGTAAAAGCAATTTTACTTTCAAAAGGTTTAGATTAAGGAAACACAACTGTAGCTTAATCTGTTTGGGATACCATCAGAAAACTGCCTTTAAGATAATAAATTTGCCTTTTTACTCCACCTAATTTAGAGAAAAATCTGCAGAACATTTCAGTATGAAGATAGAACATTCTGGAAGAACCTGATGATTGTAACTTTACATATGAAAAGTGTTTCTATTCCATTCTTTGAGATTTTATCATGCAAATCATGCAGAAATGGGTGACTGAACATTCCAAAAGACTTAACGTAACTTTTACTCTGTTTGCTTAAGCAAATACTCTGATACCTGTCACCAGTTCAAATTTAATCTTGTCCCAAGGCTAGAAAACAGGTCACAGTAAGTTATGTTTGCCTTTTGTTGTGAAACTGCAATGCATTTTCATACCAAGGACACATGAAATAATTTCTAGGCCAGCTGACTTCACTGGTACCTCTTGATTGCTACAGGATTCTAAAATATTTGCCTTTTTTTGAAGAATGCAAGCATTGAAGGATAATTTGGTCCTTTAATTGTTACATTACCTAGGGACAATTTCTCTAAATGAGCCTGAAAGTAGTGCCAAGTTTTAATTTCACTATTACATGCAAACCTGAAGCAGAGCTTCACAGAAAGCCCCACAGTTCTGGTGTTTGAGATCTAAAAGCAGTGTAGGTTTTATTTTGCGTTGGAAGCTCATCAGCTTTCAAGCACATTTCCACATTTATAAAGCAGTTGTGCAGACCCAACACAAATGAATAGGCAGAAAGCCACGGGAAACCAGAGCACTGCCAATTACCTGCAACTGAATACTGCTTCAGAGACAGTCACAGAAACAATTGGCAAAGTCCTCGGAGATCACCGAGCCCAAGCTGTGACCCAGCACCACCTTGTCACCAGACCGTGGCACTGAGAGCCACCTCCTTAAACACCTCAGGGACGGTGACTCCACCAGCTCCCTGGGCAGCTCATTCCAACCCCTGACCCCCCTTTGTGAGGAATTTCCTCCTGCTGTGCGGCCTAGGCCTCCCCTGGCAGGGCTGAGGCCGTGTCCTCTCNGCCGAGCAGCAGCAGCAGAGCAGCAGCAGCCGAGCAGCAGCAGCAGAGCAGCAGCGCCAGCCCGGCCCTCCCGGTTCTGCCGCTTCGTGAGTCACGCTCGCACCCCCCGCTCCCGCCGGGCACCCCGGGCCGCCCCCCGGAGCCCCGGGCCGTGCTGCTCCACAGCCCTCTCCTTGCTTTCAAAGCAATCTCCTGCCCACAGCGCCCCGGGAAAATCTCCCTTTCAGCATTAACAACGAAGAATTACTTAAGAAAGCGGAGCGAGGAAGCGCGTTAACAACATCTCCTGCCCTGGCTCCGGGAGAGCGGAGAGCAGAGCTGACTAACAGCGGGGCGGGGTGGGAAGGCAGCCGGCTTCTCTGCGAGGGAGGAGACAGCTCCGGAGTGATGCTCTGGGCACTACAGGAAAAGCTGTCATCTTCGACAGCAGCGCCTTGCCTGACAGGGATCTAACACCCACTGCTTCCACAGCTCCTTTCCCTCCGGGCCAAAATGCATGTTTAATATTATGAGCCTGGAACACTAAAGAGGAATTAAACTGCAGCTACAGCTTCCCATTTGGCTAAAAGCGTTAAATACCCATGGAAAAAATTATAATATTTATGTAGCCTTGAGAAGGAAGACCCCAAATACATAAGACCATTTGTAATAAAGTAACCTTGTGTGAAAAATGAATGAATGAAGATGGGTCTGATGTGCCCTTTCCTGAGATCCACACACTGTCCAGAGAGCAAAAGGCAGGTGTTGTAAAAGACCACCAGGATTCACACAAGTCCAGAGGTCACTGGCACCTCAGGCCTTTGCTGGCAGAGGAGAGTAGAAGTGCAGCCCAGGAAAAGGCATGAGTGTGGACAGGATAGGAGACAGCCATTCCAACACTGACTGAATTTCCTGAAGAAACTTTCAGAGAGTGAAGGGTTTCCTCTTGGTGGGGGAAGGGAACGGGGATGGGATGGGACACAGGGCTATCTATGGTTTATAAACAGGTTTCTTTTATTCTTAAGGAAAATACAGCAAGTAAAATATACATGGATGTCTCCAGGTCTTCTGGGGTCAAAGGCATGCAAATGCCCAGAAGCAGAACCTCCCAATACTATTAACAACTGCAAAAAATGTTAATTTTGTTTCAATTATCTTCTGTAAGGGCAGACATGACCAGCCAAGACTACTCCATCTTATCTACCTGCTTATGATCAAAATTTTTTGTCAGCTGCTATTCAAGTGCTCCAAAAGTCTTCAAACACCATACACCCTTCACCTCATGCCTCAATTACATGCATGCTCACCACAAAACAGAGTGACTCAAAGTCTGCCCACACAGATCGTGGCCTAGACAGCTGCTGATCAGGATGTGGAGGATTCAGCCACATCCTGAAAATGGAAGAGGCCACAAAGTAGGACAGACAGGATGGCACTGACAGGCTGTGAGTCAGAGCAAGGGAGAAATGAAGATACTGTTGACAGCAAGATGAGCCTGGAGGCAACAGGGAGCCTAATTTCTAGACATTTACAGAATGGTGAATCAGGATAAAACCCCTTTGCAGCAGATGCTGTAACTCTCTCTCAGGACATGTTCCTGAGCAGAGTCTCCCTGGGATGTATTTATCTGCCAGGACCAGTGTGAACAGCTCTTTAAGGCAGGAGAGAAAGCTTCAGAGAACCTTTTGTGATTATTAGTTATGTTAGAACAGACTGGACCTTTGACTCTCTGTTAACTTTTTGAGTCAACTCCATGGGTCAGCAGCCAGAAAACCCAACATGAGATGTAGTTTGGTGTTTTGTTAATAATATACTCTGTGTTTGTTCATGTTCTTTAATCACATGGGTTTTGCTCTGTGGAACACCTTGTCTCTCTGGCCTAAGCCAGTTCAGAAGTAAAGATGCTTTGGACTCAATCCAGACAACATGCACATTTTTGTCTTGCTCTGGAAACCCTATGTCAATAAAAAACAATTCAGTAGAGTTTGTATTACTGTGTTTGCCTGAAGAATAAAAGGAACAGGTTTATAAGACACAGAAACAGATAGCCCTGTGCCTCCCAAAGATGAAACCCCTCACTCTCCAAAACCAAAAAGCTAACATACCAATAAATTTATTAAAATTAACTGCTCATGACAAGTTATTCATCTCTCATTACTGCTATGTTTCCAAGAGATCAGCAAATGCAGTAACTGCTTTTTCTGTATTTTCACACTAAGGTCACAGCACTAATACTTCATACTAAAGTTCTGGGTTTGTCTGGTTTTGTGCAGAAGGTTTTGGGTTTTGGGCATGTTGAATTAGTCTCTGAAACTTGCATTGTGTTTCTACTTCTGAGTATTAGTTAAACCACCAAATATGGCTCCAGATCACTGCCACTGTTGGGAGCAGAACATATTTTACATAAAGTTACCACCAAACTGCTCTCACCACAGATCCCTGGGTAAGTGACAGGACCTCTGGGCTCTACCTCTGCTGCCTCCTGAGCTATGCAAACTGGACAACATGCACAGTACCCACTGGAGAACAGCCCCAGTGCAGCAAACCCTCCTCCAAGTGCCATCTGACTCATGCTTTCTCCAGCTGGATAACAGGTTTTCATTCAGCCACGCTGACTTCCACCATGTCACACAGAGTTTACAGAGCACCTCAGAGCTTCACCTTCTGCCCTGTTTGTTATAGCCAATGGATCAACTGCTGAAACTCTGTCAGCACACTCAGGGGGAGGATCCACAGAAAACACAATCAAACCAACCAGCACAACAAAGAAAAGGCCCTCGAGATTTCCAAGTCCCAAAAACACAAATAAATTGTGTAACTCAAGAGCTTTTGGAGTTATATTTTATAATAAGAACCAGCAAATAAATGTATTGCAGAAAATCCATTTCAAATCAAGTGCATATATTATTTGTAACAAAGAAATATGTAATGTAAAGGAACCAGAACTGACCACCAGGAATTTGCAATAAAACATTTTACATGGACATTTTAGTCTAAAGAGATCTATTCTGAAAGTGAGCAGATAACCAATAGTTTTGCAAAATCACTGCAAAACAATTTATCCCTTCCAAGAATGTTTAGGATGTTCCCCACAGTGTGTTTGATTCCTGCCTTACAGGCAATATTCAAGTTAGTCTTCACTGAGGAACAGGTACAAGTGTGCTCTTAACTCTCATATGGGATATGGCATAGCAACTTATTGTGAAAGATCCACTATTAAATGGGATTTGTGGGTTTAATCTTTCATCATAAAATAGATTAAATGTGCACTTTCACAGAAGTATGAGCATATAATCCTAATAAGAGACTATTTGTCCTACACAAAAATAATCAAATATTTGATTACTGGGTTTCTGAGTGACAATTTTTAATTTTTAGGTGAGAGACAATATTTCTTACACATATTTTAAAAAGCTAATGCTAATTAACACACACTGCATACCCATTAAGAATGCTGGTCAAATGCTGGGGCAATAATGAGAAGGGATCTGCTGACTGCAGTGTCACTTTGTTGCCATCAACTTCATAAGGAAATAAAAATTTTATATATCCCAAAATTTTGCACTTGGGATGAACATGAATCAAACTATAATATCTGGAGCCAAATGAATGTGAATGAATGCCATTCAAAGTGACACAACTGCACGTGACCCTGAAAAAAAAGGATGTTACTTCTCTGTGTGTGTTCACAAACTGAACTCATGAAGCACATGAACCACAAGTTATTTCTAATTTTATGCTCTTCTTTTAGCTACAGAGAGAGAAGCAAGAAGTGCCTACTGAGAGGGGGCATCTCTCCTGACTACCTGATTTTGTTCTGCTAATGCTACACTTGTGCCACTTCGATTTTGTAAACTCACCTCTACCTGGTCTGTCCTTGCAGGAAAAGGATGACCAAGGAGGAAATATTGAATACACACCACTCAGCTTGCTATGCTGCCATTTTCACAGAAAACAGAGTTTGCTCATCTGTCAGAGGAACAGCTCTGGGAGTAGCTGAATTAGTGGAATCCAAGTTTAAATGGATTTTGTGGCTCCTGCCTGATTTACAGTTCTCTACTGTCCTCAACACATGTCAGTAAAACTCTCCTCCACTTCCTGTGCCAACAGACTCCTGTGTAATAACACACCAGCTACCACACCTGCTCAGAAACCAGCTGGCAAAAAGTGTGGAGACAGAAACCTGACAAAGTTTGATTCAGAGCATTCTTGCACAACAGCTCCTTGTCTTCCAAAACGGATATGAAAATAAGAATATCTAAGACTACATTTCTTCTTAATTTGTCAGGAATTTTCATAGATAGGCTTGTACTCATCCTCACCAAATACTCAAACACCCATCTAAAAGGAAGTTTTGAGAAACAAGAAACACAAAATTCTGACACTTAAATATCTGACTTTGTTATTAACCTTATTTTCCTTATTAAGAAATGCTCTTAACACACAAATTAAATAGAACTATTACATGTTAATCACTAATTTTTAGGCAAGTATCAGGACATACAGAAATGTTAAATAGGCAGTCTGATAACTCAGGACTTTTTATTCAAAGGAACACTATTCACTGAGTAAAAAATTTACTTCACAAAACTTGGGTTGTAATTTCTAGTAAAAATCTTTTGTTAACAAGAGAAAACTGGAACTAACTTCTCCTTCTTTTCTCCCTTAGTATCCTGTAATTTCATTTCATGAAAATTCAAGTAGCATTGACACGTATGTACACCTTTGGAGAGTAAAAAACCAGTATAAAGCCCACTCCCAAAAACTCAGTGTTTCCCTCAAAGCCTAAGTAACAATTATGGACCTGGCAGTCTTTATCTGGTTTGAAGTCTTGTTACATCCAGTGTGACAGACACTGTCCATCCTGAGCTGCTGTGAAAATCTCCTGACAGTAAAACCAACTGAAGAAATAACAGCACAATATTCTTATCCATAAGGCATTTTTTAGGCTTGCATAAAACCTCCTGCAGTGTGTTTAAATTGCTATTCCTTTTTACAGTTGGGGGAGACAGAACAAAGAAATGGCTTTGTTCAGAGTTCCACAGAAAGCAGAGCAGAGCTCCTGGGGCAGCAGAGAGCAGCTGTTTCTGGAGAGAAGCTGGACACACACACAGATGGCTGAATTGCTGAAGAGTGGGAAAAAAGACAGGAGTAAAAAATTAACCTGAAATTTCTGGGTTTGTACATACATTTTATCCTCTCCAGGAGAAGAGGTGCAGGACAGGACAGGCTCTCTGTCATTTCCTTCCCACCTCTGCACAGCTCTGTGACCCAAACCCCTTCCAGAGCAACTCTGTGCAAGGCAAGACCTTGATGTGCCTCTTGTCTTGCCTCAGTGTTTTGAGATTCCAAAAGCTTTCTGCACCTTCATTTGAAAAGCTACACACACGTCAAACCTCTGCAGAGCTGACTTTTTTAAGTAACAAAACTTGTTGGACAGGTGGATCTTGAGAAAGAAAATCATTAGAATTTAAACCTGGAGAAGACTAATGGGATACTCTGCTGTGATCTGACACCTGAAGTTTTACAGTCACTTCTGGAGGGAAAGAGCAAGGGTGAGCTGGACAAAATCCTCAGGAAGAAACCCAGACAGTATTGATACATTTCAAATGACTGAACAACCACCTCACAGTAAGAAGCACTAGTGACAAATCATCCTCATTTTTCCAATGCCTTGCCTTTAGAAATAGTGAATTAAATCCTTTTCTTCAAGGAAAGGCTTTTTGTTCATATGAATATAGAGAGATATAGTCTATCTTAGATCCTCACAGTTTAGAAGTACTTTTTAATGCTATGGTGTATCAAAAAACCAAAACCAAACCAAAAAACCAACCAACCAAAACAAAACAAATTTAAAAAACACAAAAGAACAAAAAAAGCCTGGAGTCAGTCCTACAAACCTCCTTAATTAGAAAAGCAAAACATTATTAAAAAAACCCAAAAACACTTTAAAACTTTCATTCTTGAGATGGAGCTAAACAAACCAATGCCTGTGTTTTGTTTCAAGTCTGAAAACTTAGGGTTGGATGAACTCCAGAAGGACTGAGTGAATTTAAACAGGCCAGAAGAATCATAAATTTTACTTCTATAAAAAAGAAGTGTGTGTTTTGCTTGCCAACAGGACACCAATAAACCTTCCAAGAGGGAAGGAGATGAACAATAGTTTTTAAGCCTCCCATCTGCACAGTCTTCCATTACATTTTGAGAAGTTAAAATAATCTTTTGGAGATGAAAGGCTAAAGCAGAGAGTTTATTTCCCTGAAAGAATCAGGGAAAGAGCAAAACCACTGAACATGACTGGCAGAGCTGGACACACAGAAAGGTCACAGACAGACAGACAGACAATGCCACTGCTCTCAGTGAACATGAACAGCAAAGAACTTACTTCCCCAAGGTCACAAAAGTTCACTATCTCCATGTGAGATGAATTCTCAATTACATTATAGCCTCTAAAGCAAATTCACTGATTTCTTTCTCTTGTTTTTTTTTTCCCTGACTTTGTAAAACATTCTTGGTTTAGAGATGGCTACCCAAAAATAGAGCAAGGTGCAGTATTTAGGCATTAATTTGCAATACCAACTTTTCCCATACTCCTTCATCCAGCAAAGGCAAGACAGAGTTTCCATGCCCAGTCCTGATCAATATTGTACTTCTGCAATTATCACTTTGCCACAGAGAACAAAAACACTCAGGAGTGGCTTTGTCCAGTCTGTGCTTCCAGTAAGGCCAGCCTTAGGCTGTAACATTAACTGCTAAAAATTGGACACCTCAAATGGTTCAGCTGTTTAGACTCCTTTTCTCTTTAAACAACATTGTGGAGCATTTTAAGCCACAGAGGAGAGCAGGTGTTATGGTTTCTGTACACTGTAATAGTTGTGCACAGCCCACTTTAAAATACCTACAAAAAACCTCACTGAGTTCCAATCCAACCAGTCCAGCTCTTGAAGTCCATCCTCACTCAAATGGATCTCCACAAAACAGGAGATGTGAGAACTGTGACAGGTTTAAGTCACAAAAATTTTAAGAAATCCCCAAGATATCTCCTAGAAAGTTTGAAGGTGCCCATCTTCAAAGAGCTGATGCACAGTGACATTATGGACTCAAAGCTACAGCAATTTAACAAATATAGGAGTAAAAAAATCTTTCATACAAATTTCTTCTGTGACCAAGTGGAACTCATTTACATTGGGCAGCACAGAAAGAATAAACAGAGGAACAACATGTCTGAAAAACTGGGGAAGTGTCAGTTTTAATACCCTTAATTTTTTCTCACAGAGAAGGGGCAAGATTGGTAGGGACTTGGCAAATCAAAGGATGTGATAAAACATCCTTGTGAAAACTGTCCAGATCACAGTCTCAGAGGAAAAGAAAGTCCATGCAGGGAGCCCAAAACAACTGAGACTTTCCTATTCACAAAATGGCAGGGCTCAGTGGTCAGCTGTGTATATACCACATATTTTGTTGCTTTTTTGACATTTCCCATGAAATATTTTAATTCTGCATATATGACAGAGGTACTGCACAACTTTATGACTGAATATACTGAGAATATTCAGGTGCTGTAGAGAGGAAAATGCTCTTTGGGGGCCAAGGGATTGATACAAAGCAGATCTTTATGCAGATATCTGTGTATAACAGTGTATCTGATACACTGCTTTTTTGTTGGGTTTGGTTTTTTTTTGCACACAACCAATACTCTCTGAAATCAAGTATATTCCGAATGAAGATATGATTCAGTCAAATTAATTACAGGAATTCAGAAGAAACAGGCATCTGCATTCTAGCACAGTTGAGAGGAGAAAGTAAAACTCCTTATAAGTGCATTAAATGTCCATTGAACATGTACCATCCTTACTGACATCTAATCTGTTTAAAAGGAATTCACTTATCAGTCTGCTCTAAAATAAAAAAGCACACAATAAACAGAGCAGGGCAGCAGATTTATCAGATAGGCAGAACTGCCATTAAAATAAATGTATTTCCAGGCTGTCCCTTTCTCCATGCAAAGTTTATTTTCTACATGTACAGCAGAAAGGCAGGGCAAAAATGTTCTCCTGGACTGGAAATGGGCAAGGTCAGGGGTAGTGCATCAGTGTTAGCAAGGGCTTCCTCAGGAGGTTGTGCAGACTCCAACATCATGACAAATCATCACAGAGCACAGCTGAAGGCTGGGATGAGCTGGGACAAGGGCACAGACTACACACATGTGAGCTGGGTGAACATTAGGCTTGAGTACCTTTATAACATTTTAGAACTCATGGGTTTATTCATGCCCAGAAGCCCACCACAGCTGAGAATACAGTGTCCTGACAGAGGAAACAAGTCTGGAAATGAGTCCTTTTTGTGCAAGGAAAACAGCTCAGCAACCCATGCTGGCATTGTTCTGTTAGTAAAGAAATCATATCCAAGCACTCCCAACAGCCCTCATGGCAGGACTTTGAAGACTTCAGTATTGCAAATTGATTTCCTATGCTACAAACAAAATACTTTTGAAAGTGCTCTGACCATGGGTGACCCTCAGCAGCCCTGCTGCATCCAGGACACTTCCAGGGACCAAGCCACACACTGCTTGTATTTCTGCTTAAACTTGGGTCTTGCCCAAAGAGAGGCCTGGCTTTCTTCCACTGCAGCTCTATTAGCATTGCCAGCAAAGAGAATTTATGCAGAGTAAAGGGACTGGTGTTCCTTCTACAATGGGGCCAATTGTCTCAGGCTGCCACATTCAGTTAAATGTTTACTTTGTTGTTTCACAACTCAACAGGAAAGGAAAGGTCAGACAGGCCCTACTGCAGAACAAAGATGTTGTCATTCATCTATTCACCTCAGGCCAAGATTCCAGTGGGAGACTGCTGCTTTCCAGTTTTTTTCCTCTTCCTCCAGGAGACGGACACCAGGTAGTAAATTAACACTCCAGCAATTCTACCAGTCTGTTTTCATAATCTAAAAGAAACATTAGATGCCAAAGTATTCTGTAAAGATCCTGAAAGAGGAATATTGCCAGGATTTGTTCACTGAGACTGGCTAACACAGAAAGATTCATCTCTTGAGACTACCCATGAATACCATCCTTTTTGGCACACTTCAGAATGAGAGCTACAGCACAGATAGAGCCATAAGTGTGCAGTTTCCTGTGACACAAAACTTCTCTTGGCTTGAAGTAGTGGAGACCCTATTCAAATTCAGAGTCTTCCAGAAGCTGCTGTTGCCAGCACCAGGGTAAAATAGGAACAACTGTTTAACAGGAATGAGACTGTTATTCTTGACTTGCTATGAATGGAAAACCTGCAGTTGCACTCTCAGTTGATGAATGCACATGGACAGAGACTTGGACATCTATTTCATTAAAAACAGCCAAAATCTTTCTTAACCTGTGCATATTTCTTTCTCTGTTCAATTAACACAAGCAACTGAGATTAGACAATGCAAACCCATCACAATAGTAACCAAACTATTATTGTCAAGAGAAATATGCATGGGCCAAATAAACATAATGTAATTCTCAACTAATGGCAAACACACTCTGAGCCTGTAAAGGAAATGTGCATTATTTACTTCTGGCATGAATAAGTCATGCTCTGATGAAACTTGTACCACACTGTTTGTGATGGTCTGAGTGGCCAGATGGTTGTTGGGACACTGCCTTGCATGGGATGAGTCACATCCCAGCAACACCTGTTTCTTTCCACTGGCTACCCAGGAAACCGAGATAACCAGCTCCAAAGCAGAAGTCTGTATTTGAACAGGCAAATCCCTCCTGCTTTGTTTCTTCCTGAGCCAAACATGCAGGTCACAGATTAAACAATAACTCTAGGACCTGAAGAGACTGCTGTGCCTGCAGAGTCTGGGAGATTTCATCTTTCTGAAAGACCATAACCTCAAAAACACAAATCTCATACCATTTCCAACATACACTGGGAATCCCAAACTGGGAGTGCAGGGAGGAGTTGGGAGATGACAGAGGACAACACAACTCACAACCACAGCTGACTGAGCAGATGAGAATTATCCAAACCTTCCACCTTTGGAGCTGCTTTCACAAATTAAGTTCTGCAGCTGGTTAAAAGCATGTGAGCCCTATTCAAAGTGGTGAGCAACCTGAGATGGCAAGCATGCATCTGATTCCCAGACTCATTAAAGAAGCTAAAAAATCCCTCAGTGACCTAAGGTGGCACCAGGATCTGACTGATTTCTTAAGAACTGTCCAGCCAACACATCTCAGTGATGCACAGAAAAATCCCTGGACATGACTCAAAACTCTTCCTCATAAAAGTGATGGGAACATTCCTGGAATATTCTGGTTGCAAGTACTGTCCTCATCACTGGATAAAAACTTTGTCATTCCCTGCAATCCATACCAGCAAAGTCCTGACTTCTCCAGGAGACAGGCAAAGATCAGGTTTTTACAGATCAGATCTGATCAGCCAGACCAGGCTCTTCACTTCAAAGTGATCAGAAATCTTCAAATAATCTTCAGGTTCACATATGACTACGGATATATTTTGTCAAGTAAGTAGGATTTTCATTCCCAAGTCAATACTATTACATAAGCAAAGAAAGTAGTTTCCTACACAAACTATTTTCTATCACATACTACCCCGGTCAAACAGCATTTTAAGCTATGTTTGAAGACTGAAACATCATTGAAAACTTGAAAATGGGTAATATGATATTTATTATATAACATATATATTATATTATATATCAGTGCTTTAACAATATTACTGCAAGATTACTCCATTCTAATTCCACCAAATCACTCCATGTTACATTCTGAAACTGAGATGTGAAAGGGCTAATACTGTACTGCATTCATAAATTCATATTATGTAAAAGAAGTACTGACCTCGGGTCACAGAAATAATGCAAGCAGACTTAGAATTTTGTTCATTAGATCCTACACAAAGTGAAAGATATTTCATTTTTCTTCACAATTACTCAGAAAAGATCATGACACAATAAAAAATTTGTCAGCAGGATTTCTTGGAACTTTGGGTGCCTGCTATGTTACTCAAGAATTCCATGTATCTCAGCCTCTTGGCTAACAGAGAATTTAAACAGGAACACCCACAGTGGTTTTTTGAACATACCAGCATATTTTATTCTAAAAACCACAAGGACAAGCCCTCTCTTTACAAACTTACATGTACTTGTGTGTTTCATTTGGCTGACTGTAAATCCAGCCTTTCAGAGCTGAATCATTACAGTTTGATGACACCAAATAAAGGGTAGTGACTCATGCTCTCATGCAAACAAGTGGGCAAAAGTAGAACGTCAGAGACAGAAATGAGCTGTGTTCTCTTAGGACACTGCACCTCATCTTTTGAACCTTCTCAGAAGGGGAATTTGAGAGCATGGAGGAGCAGCAGCAGAGAACATCAAATAAATTTTGTGAAGAGCCTGGAGAAACACCACAGCTGTGGAGCACAGAGCTCCCCTGCTCATGGCACAGTGCAGACCCCATTAAAATGAAGAGGCTGGTGGGGACAGCACTGCAGCTCTCTGTAAGGCTCAGTGTGGCAATTTAGGCTCTGATCCAAAGCCTGGGTGTGCAACCTCAACTCTGCTGTGCTGAGACTGCTGCTGAGACATAAGAAAGTGTACAAGCCTTACAAGGTAAAATCATGGACTAAGTGTAATGATCAAGACATGAATAACAGTCCAGTGATTAAGGGAAGAAATACTGACATGAAAAGGTAACACAGAGCCAAAAATATCTAACAAAAAGAGAGAGCAAAGAAATGTCATGTTTTGTGCCACTTCTGCTCTCTGTGAGATCTCAGTGCTCATGTACATGTTCATGAAAGTGCTCTTCTCCTTTGATTACCATTCACTAAATTTCTATTAGAGCCAGGGAAAAGCACTGGCATGAAAATGAGTGCCATACATAATCCTTTACAGCCCTCCACATAATTCAAAAACAATTATTTAAAAATTAAAGAATTGTTCATCTATGGGGGTGAGTCAGAGAACTAGGAAGTGACTCGTTTTCCAGACAATCTGTGGGGATCTCACAGACTTTTGTCAGGATTCCTACAAGACCAAAACTATTTCTAAGACCAACTGCTTTGTGACACAAGCTCTGTTGTCAGCTGATTAAAAAGATACTGTAAGAAGGAGAGAGGTGAGGCTCATGGTACTGAGGACAAACACACAGAGTTTCACTGACCATATTTACTTTTACACACATGGTGGACATATTTCCAACAGCCTATTGCTACACAGCTGAATGCAAACAACAGTTAGCTGATGTTGTGACAGCAAATAAACCCCCACACTGTTTTGATTACAAGCAAAAATACTCAAAGCTATTGATTACAAAGATGAACATTATCTACCATTTAGTAACACCTAGGAATGAATATGGCAAAACATTTTAAAACACCTATGTTGGTATTTAAAACACATATGTTGGTATGTTCTAAAAACCACTGTGGGTGTTCCTGTTTCAGTTCTGTGTTAGCCAAGAGACTGAGATCTGTAAAGGTCTTCCAGGCACCTTTGGGGCTTTTTCTAGGTTCAGTTTTTCTCCCTCAGAAACTTAGCTGAGTATAATAAAGGCAAATCAGTATTAAACCTCTTTCTGGATACCAAATACTACTATAAAGTAAACATAATCCAAATAGGATATAATTTCTAGGTATATGCCACAGTCATATACTGCAATGCACACTCTAAGCAGGTGAAAAGTAAACTTCATTTTTCCTAGAGCTTTATTCCTGTTGTTTAATGCCTCTTCTTTATAGGAAGTGGCTCATGCATGTAGGTGGAATCTGGAAATGAAAGGCTGTTCCACAGTCATGGCTATGCTGCATGCTGAGAAGTTAATTATATTATTCATGCATTCCCAGAAGAGGCCAGAAGGACATGGGCACAACTACAAAACACATTCTGTACTTGTTTTCATCTGGGGATTATTTCTCATCAGCAGGAAGGCAAAGCTTTATTAATCTGTCAGAAACCATCAAGGGGCCATTCACCCCTGTTATGATGAAATCAGAGTAAAACTACTTTTGAATGAATTTTTCAGATTGCCAAAGAATGCTTAGCAACCAGAGGGAGAATGCAGTGCTCCAAATTCTGAAGTTTGTGGAATCTAGGTTCATATTACAACACTACTATACAGAGTGTGCTTTTACTTATCTTTAGTTACCAGAGCATGATGGAGGTAAACTGTGACCATACTGATAAAAAACTCCTGGCATTTAACAGTATAATAGCTAACTCTGCTTGCTTTTTTGGCATGAATTGCCAGAGAATGCTTGTTTTAAAAAGCAGCTGCAACAATTACAGCTATATTGAGAGATTAGCCATGCCTTTGAAATGTACCTTCATACTTTCAATAGGTGTGTTTGCAACTCAAGGCAAACTCAACTGAAAATAAGCAATGTGAGCTGGAGTACACATTGTGACATACAAAATACCAACCATCTTGTCAATCAGCTCTTCAGACATGAAACAGATTCTAGAATTGCTGTCTCTTAGCATTTGTGGTTTGCAGCAACCAATAGCCCAGAGCATGAGGCTCCCAGAGAGTGAGCAGGGAAGAGAAGTGTTGAGGAGCTCCAACATGCTGAGTCCTGCACACCACAGTGCGGTGCTAGAGACCAAGGCTGGCTTGCTCTGCCCTGCTCTGCTTGCTCTGCCCTGCCAGGGGACTGCTCACCGTCAGTCAGGTCCAGAGCAGAGCCTGCTCACCCACACTGCCCTCACCCTCCCCTGAGACAGGCATCTGATGCCTCACTCTGCACTGCCCATCCCCAGCTCTGTGCTAAACGTTCTCACACCACCTGCACAAACACAAAAGGGAGAACTGCAGGGACAGACAGCTGGACACAAATTCTACCCCTCTGTGCCTTCCTTTCACACCACACAGGTCCCACAGCATGGCCAGCTCTGCAAGCTGCCAGTTCTCAGCCATGCCACACCAGCTATAGGAAAGGGTTGGCACAAGTGTCAGAGGGCACTGCCTGCTCGATCTAATTACAGCCTTGGACTAAAGTTTTTAGGCTCTGTCCAACAATAATGGTTATCAGCTTGCTCTTTCCAATGAAACTCCCTGTTCCAAAAAGAAGCCAGGAGTTTCACTGAGGTAGCAAGACCACAGAAATATAGAGGGTGATTCTCAACTACCTAGGTAAAGTTCAAAGTAATTTCTTGCTCACCTTGCCTCTTTAAAAACTTTCCAAACATAATTTGGCACTGTATTTTAAGTTGACCACGGGAAGCACAAAACGGGAAAGTCCAGGAGAACCCTTGGCTTCCCCTCAGGCACTTCCTGTACCAGTGACAAAAGCACAACACAAAATTGCTAAGAAAGTGCTTCATGTTTAGGTTACACTTTGTCTTCCTTTCAGGCAGGAAATATTTGTTCATCAAAAATCACAGCCTTGAAACAACAATGCCCACCTCTGCATCACTGTGTCTGGTTAGACTCTGAGCTTTTGGGAACATGTCTCTGATAAACTAAGTTAAGGAGTAAACTCAGAAAATAAACTCAGAGAATGACCCAAATCAAATCTCTGTTTTTCCTCCCACTCTTCAGGCACACTGGGTGCTTAAGAGTTATTTGATATCAGCCTTTACTGAAAGAAAATTACCTATACTCTGCTCCACTAGCCATGTAATCTCTTAGTTTATGGAAGGAAAAGCTCAAAGGTCTCTTTAAGGAGGAAGCAGATAATTCAAGCATTCCCACGTTAAAAACAGACACAACAAATAATTGAAAAGGCCACAAATTGTTCCCTGATATTCACATTTATGCAATGTGCCCTGTCATGTTAACAGTGAATTCCCTTTTCCTGCTCAGACATCTAGGCAATAAAGGCAAGAATATGCAAAAGACAAAACATTCACAAAAAACTTTTCCACAAGTATTAATCCCTTTTTTTCCCTTCCTGTGCTATCTACAAGACAGTCTTATTTTAAACTCTGTTTAAGCAGAATCTGTAATGTGCTAAGTCTCAATGCATGTTTGCTCCAGCCATGGCTTGACCCTACAGTGAAGTAAGAGTTTGGCATGTGCTAACAATTCATTTTTCATCTCTACTTCATTTCCATAGACAGAAGAGGAGCATGCACACAGCAGGTAGACAGAGCATGCTCTGGTTTAGGTACCTGACCTGGATGACTGGAGAAGCAGGATCTTGAAGTGTCTGCTCCTTAATCTGGACATGGCATCTGATCTGTGCTGCACATCCAGCAGGGATGCTTCTCCCTATTCTCACTGAAATCTCTGCATCCTAAGTAATCAGCACACTTCTCTACTGTTCCCCACAGCTCCTGACAGTCTTGAGTAAGAGAAAACTAGGCAGCAAAGATTGTGTCTTTAGCTACAAGGGTTATTGCATTTGTATTCACACAACTGACAAAGGAAGAGGAGAGGAACAAAAAAACGACCACAAACGTGGACTGAGTGTTCGCCATAGGTTTTAGTGAATGTTCCAGGATGTTCTCACAGCTCATTGGAAGAGCAGGACACAGGTTTTCACTTCAGATGAAATGGAGTCTTAACAGTCTCCCATTTCAGGGTGGTTGTTACCACAAAGGCGGGATCAGTGTGCCTGTTTCTGCAAATTTGCTGATGTTCAATAGTGTCCACAGAGCCTTCAATATTCCTTCCTCCAAAAGTGCCAATCCTTTCACCCAACTGGGAGGGCTTTCCTGTCATAAAAGGGAACACTACCTATGTTCAAATCCTTCAGCAATGAGTAACTGACTCTCTGTGTTACTACAGACAGTGTTTTCTGGAAGGCCTGGGCAGGCATTGGGAATCTTGCTTGTGCTGAGTGATTTCAGAGTGCAAAAGACAGATTAATCTGTAGGAATCAGCCTTGGGCTCCAGCTGTAACAACATTTCTCTCCACATTGAGAGACAGATCCTGTGCCTGACAAAAGTGAAAATCATGCAGGGAAAGTAGCTTTCTAAATCTTCTAAACTGCAAATCAAGGAGTTCCGGGACTTTGAGGACTGCAGCTAATGGGCACACAACAAAAGGCATGACAGGTCCTGGGGCAAGTGGAGATAAGCCCTCTTAAATGCCCAAGGCCTTTCAGCTCCTTAACAGCATCCTGCTGACATCAATTCAAACCACATCAGCTCCTCCAGTAATCCACATTAAAATCGTTCTATGCCACATTCCTACTGAAGGACGCTATTTGCCTGACTTTTCACTAATACAGGTGACCCAGAGACTTATCCCAGGCTGTCAGTCTTCTCTCTACCCTGTCTTTTCATCAAGCCCTAACTCCACCGGGTTTATTCCCCACCATGCTCTATTTGCAAACCCTTCCAGACTGAAACTTTCTGCTGCAGATGCTGAGAGCATCCATAACCTCACGACCAGACAACACCAAAAGTGACATGAGAACGTGTCAAGGACACCTGAACGAGTGCAGTTCTGCACAACACAGGGCAGTTACTGGGCAGGGGCAGGAGCAGCAAAGATGGGCAGGTTTGAACACAGATTCATTCATAACAAATGTCACCACGTGTGAAAAGTCATGGTGACTTTGGTGGGTTTTACAAACAGTGAAGTCCAGCACTACTGAAAAGACCACAGCAATTAAATGTATCCCAGCTCATTACCAAAAACTCTTTTAGAAAGGGTATTATGTTACATTCAATTCCTCCAGTAGAGCAGCTTCCAAACTACAGCTTGGAAAACTTTGCTGAGAGATGATGTTTTCATTGTAACCTAGAGAAACATGCAAAGAAATTTACACAAGAATACAGTAAACAGGTCTTCCATTAGGAATAGTTTTATGTGTTGAGATCAAAGTCAGTTATGTCCTGATGAAACTTTAAAGTAAGGCAGGGGTTTTTTTGCTTCAGAATAGAGAGTATTGCTCTTGATTTAACACATGGAGTATGGAAGACAGGTTTCTATGTGTCCTGAGTCTTGAATCCTTTGAGATCTGCCACAACTCAAACACTGGTAGTGTCATCATGGGCAAGCTTAAAATTAGATAAATAAACAAAAATCCTTTTAAGAAGGTTTTGTTTATGTTTACAGCCTGCTGTCATCTATGTGGGGCTGGAGGACAAATGCAAAACCTGGGCCTGTGTTCTACATAAAGAGCTCTGCTGAAGGTAAGAAAAAAAGTATTATGCATTATTTACTTATATTTCATTTCAAGTCTTACTGAAAATCTGTAAACATTCAGTTTCATCATTCTGAGTATTTATATGGTAGATAATTAAAATATACAAGAAAGTAAATATACCCATAATTTATTTAGAGGAATACAACAGGGTATCATTCTCCTGCTTTCTCAGGCCTGCCTTCCAATATAAGAATCCTAACTCTTAGCAAATATGTATCAAGGTAATTGTCTCCCTTATGATGCAAGTGTTCCTTAACACTACAGGCAACATTCTGTTCCTGATGCTACTGACTGACAGGCTCACAAAAAGCTAGGGCAAAACAAGACATTACAACTCCTGTTAATTGTCTTTGCTGGACAAGGTTATGCTTATTTTACTCTGAAAAAATCGAGATTTTTAGGGATAAATGTGCCTCAGAATGTGTGTATTACACCTAAAGACTAATTCTTCTAGGTTGGTGTTTTCCCTTCCCATGCAGACAACAATATTCTGCATTACAGGGAAGAAATACTGCTTCCCATACACAAAGCCATGTAAAATGGTATTTCAGGAAATAATGGAGGTTTTTTAAAACCTACAAAATAAATACCACACCCTAAACACACCTCCTGACTTGTTTTCTACTTGAGACTCATAGACTGCCTGCAGGTACTGCTGTCCTCATTCTGCCTCTGGGAAAGGTGATAAATCTTATCAAGAAGTAATTAGGACAGAGAGCAAACTGTAGTGTCAGCTGAGCCAAGGCAGATATAACTCTGTTAGAGCTCCCTCTCCAACACTTCCCTCTCCCACTGCCTACTTACCAACTAAACTGACCAAATGAGTCAGTCATTGCAACAAAATGATGTAATGCATAAAAACTTTGAACTAGTAACCTCCAATATTCTTTGAATGCTCTGCATTAGTCAGGGAGCAGCAAGTACAGTTTGCTACTGCCTTGGTGAGTCACGAACAAAAAAACTTGGCATCTCCTCCAGTTTGTGTTACCCTCCTCCTCATGTTCTTCATGACAAGCCAATGTTTCCCAAACTGGGCACATAACACAAGCACATCTGTGATGCTGGCTACATCCCTGCTGGATGCTGCCAGTGACTCATTCATGTGTGCCCCAATCAACCAGAGCTCCCAGTCCATGCTCCTCTGTGTTTACAGGCACCTGCCCAATAAAAGAGGTGCATTCTGCCTTGGATATTTATCCAGCTAATCTTCACCTGAAGACAATCTGAGTGTCTAAGCAGTCTAGCCTTATGCTTCCTGTAGGTGTTTTGTGTACACAGATTTCTAATTCCTCATGAAGTCCCCTGAATTACAAAGCACTTTCCCAGTTGTGCAGTCTCCACCAGCTTAGAGAGTCGTTCTGTAAAAAGGCAAACTTCAAAACCTTGAGAGATGTTTCTGAAAGTTGCTCCTTCAAGCAGTAGGCACTGTAGATTAACACCAGACCTACCAAAATATCTGGATATTTGTCAACATCAAACATCCAACAAATTGTCTCTTACAGATCATTTCTTGCAGAAATTGCCAGAAGAAGCTTTTGAAAGATTTTAACTTACTCAACATAAGCACTAAACGCAGTCTAGAGACATCTGGCAGTGCCTAGGAAGGTGAGGCATAAATGGTATGAAGAAACATAAGGTAGGATCACCCACTGTATTTAACTGCAGACTAAAATGGATTCTGTCAACATTTAGTTGAATGTATCACTGGTAAGGTCTGAAAAGGTGAGGACAGTTTGGTTTAGCCTTTGATGTTTGGGGTTTTTTTAATACAGAACTGGTCCAAGAGTTGAGCATAAGAGAGTTAACATCTTTCAAACAAAGAATGCCAGCTAGAACAGATGTTTGCCTCTTGCTAATGCAGCACTCTCCAAGATGGTATTTGTTTCAGATCTACAGACAGATCTCAATGGATAGGCAAAAAGATTTATAGCTATTAAAACATCAATTTCATAAAACTTTATCTCTCTACACTAAGCACAAAAGCAAAGGTTTGACATCCTTCCTGGTTTTCTGATGATGTGTAAATCTGCATGGATCATCAAGACCAAAAAAAAAAAGAAACTGCAGCAATCCCACAAGAGTCCCAACAGGCAAGTTTATGTGAGGTAATCCTGTGCAAGAAGCTCTTATGAAAAAAGCAGAAAAAACTCACAAGAATACTCCTCTTCTCCATACAAAAATGAAGAGATTTTAAAGTTCTAATTCCTAAAAATTTAACTCAAAATTACAAACAGCTTTCATAAAAGATATCTGGCAGGAAATATCTCAGTATTTGCTGAATTCTAACATAAAAAAAAGCATTTACTTATTTTAAATCTAAATAATTGGAAGCTGACAAGACCAGGATGCAGGGCAAGCTGCCCTGTTTTACTCATCAGCTCCAGATGTTACCTTCTCAACAACACAGGCCTGGATTTCTTAAATCTGAGGTGGAATTAAAAGGAATTAGCATGTTCAATTAAGCAAAAGAACCTGCTGTCATCTATGCAGCTGGGAATTTGTGTGTATTTGGACAGCAGACCTGGGTTAATGCTTCTCTAGCTTCTACAATTTATACAGTTACATCACAGTGGTCAATAAGCTTAAATGAAAAAAGAACAAATATTAATGAGTAAAACTGTCAGTTTCTTATACTGCTGAATAAAGCAGCCTCACATGTGCTCTTTGTAAGCAGGCAATGACATCTTGGCTGACACATCCGTGGTTCCCAACATCCTCTGAGTCAGGAGTGAAGCTACAGCTCCTGCACAGCCCCAATATCCGGTGTTTGCAACAGGGCTGTGGGAGCAGACCCACAAGGAGAAAGGGAAACAGCTGAGCAATGGATTCTCCTCTGATCCATACACACTGGGCCATTTGCATCACCTCCTGCTCAGACAGGGCAACTCCAGGCTCTCCATCACTGGGCATCTCCAGTTTTTGCCTTGTGTTAGTGGGAATCTATTTCTCTTCTTCAACAGCATTTTGGGGAGTTCCAGTTCCTTATCCTTAAATATTCAGGTATCCTGATGATGTTTCAGCTTCATAAATATCAGTTCAGGATCTTTGCACTGCTGGTCCTTTATGGGCATGACCTCATTTTAGAAAGCATTGGAGAAGGCAAATATTAGAAGTACACCTTGCCATGCCAACTTCCAACAAAACAGATGTTCATTAACCCACGCTGACTGCTGCTTACAGAACCTCCCCATTCCCTTTGTCTCTTTGCTCAGCAAGCAGCAGAAATGGTTTGCTGCCAGAACCACTAGTGGCTCAGTAAGCATTCCAGCTTTCCCACTCAGCATTCCGAGCTGAGGACTCAGCCACTCAGGGTTTTCTCCTTTCCTCTGATTAACACACTCATATGAAAGTTTGCACATGGCAAGCACTGCACAGATTTTGGTAGGATAGGAAACATCTGGCAAGCAGAGGCTGGAGAGATGGAAATCACCTTATTGGTTCTAGGGAAGACAAACTACAAAAGAGGCCACGAGGTGAGGACATTCCTGAAGTTAACACATTCATCACAGCAAGGGAAAGCTGCAAAGTAAACTTGAACTGCCTGCTGTGACAGCTCCTGAAGCTTTTTGCTGAGCCCAATGCAAATAACTGCTCTAACTTCCTAACAGCACCACAATGAATAATGGCAGTAATTGCCTAAGAACAGAAAGAGGGAGTCTCTCCATTGCTACTAGCAGTGTAGGAGTAGATATTCTGGACAAAAAAAAAGGATCTATCTAATTCTGTCTTGCCTAAGGGAGGTTGGTCCCAATATCAACTTCCTTAAAATAGGATGATTAAAAAAAAAAATTATCCCACAGGTAATAGCTTTCCTTCCAGAGAGAGCTAACCTGGTTATCAAATCCCTTTGTGCAATTCCCCATCACTTTCAGCCAAAAAGGCCAACACCCACTGTACTCTCAGTGATCCCCCTGGCTCCAATGCCTCTCTCTGATGTGGAAAAATCACCGCCACTGCTTACACCAGAGCCTCTTAAAGGTCCAGCCCCCACTTCATAACCTTGGCCAATATCTGAGCCAGTAGATTTATGACTAGGAAAAATTAAATTAATCCTTCAGCAAGGAGAATAAACAGGCAACCACAGGAGGGGACTGCTGGTGAGACAGGACCAATCAAAAGTGGATATTTCAGCCCTTAAGAAATTCTCTCGTGGGGTTTAGAGAACAGTCTCTCAATGCAGGAAAGACACAAGTGGGATATAGGGCTCAGCAAGGTGCCCTCCTATCCACAAGGGCTTACCTGCTCTGAGGGAAATTGCCCCAAGAATTCTGCTGGCTAGTTATAATGGTGCTTTAAATACACACTACTGCAAGAGCCTAGCCAAATAAAAGTCAGAATTTCTAGTCACATGTGGTCTGAGACTGGAGTAATCCTTTGGAAAGGACTATGGGCAGACTGCACATCACTCCTACCAACACCAAGCACTTGTGGGCTGTCTCCTCTGACACAACTCCTAGGAGTTAGCGAGGGTCCTCAGAAGTGCCCTGGAACCCATCTAAGCCAAGTCTGAAGAATCCATAAGAATCCTCACTCAATTAAACACAGATGATGTACAACTGCATTTTCCCAGCTTCCATAGAAAAGCAGCACTGAAAGTGACACTTTGGCTCAGCTTTCTCTCATTTCTGTTTTGTACTCTAGTTTCTTCAGAGACAGCAGCCAGATCTAACATACTTAGGAGGAGTAACCTCTTCTGAATCCTATCCAACCTGAAATACTGGCTTTGTTGGCCAGAGGCCCAGGTGAGGCTGTAACTGTGACACTACATGCAATACCTTTGCTTAACCTTTTCCTTCCCAAACTGCCAGAACGTATTTCAGTTGTTTTGACATCTTAGCAACAAAGATCACTCCATATACAGCTTTTTATTTCACTTTCCATTTGAGCATGCCTGCTGCACTCTCTGCAGCCACTGTCAGCGCAGTTCCTTCCAAGCTCTGAGTCACAGGCTGTGTCTTGCAAGGGCTCAGTCTCCCCAGAGGCCCCAGGGCCAGAGGTGCTGTGCCAAGTGCCTCCAGCCTATGCTGGGGAGGGGCTCAGCAGCACCCTCACCTTTGGCCAACTGCTCGATCTGTTCCACCCTTCCTGACTCAGCCTCAAAGAACAGCCAAGTGAACAATGTCCTTTTCTTACTATTTGTCTGAATAGGAGTCTGTAGGATTATGCACACACAGAATCCAGGTTCTTTGAACTGACATTTTCAGAGAATCTTGCACCTTCATTGCAAGGTGTTTATAAACATTTCTTCAGCAATGCCACAGCTAGCTGACTGAAAAAACAAAAAAGCTAAACTAAATGTTCAGAAAAATTCCTTGCACACATCAGCAGCTGGGTCCTGTAGTTGTGAAACTCATTGTCTTTAAACACAGCAGCTGTTGGGGAGATTTTATCCTTAGCTCCTTGTTGGGGAAAACATTTTGTTCCCATATTTGGGAAGAAATTTTAAGAAGGTTGCATTTTCCTAAAAAAACCTTTACAATAATACATGTAATTCCTCATGCTAGCATTTTTAGAAGGCAGTTTTCCAAAGTTAAACATTGTGTTGGTTTTAAATATCATGAGAACAAACTGCATATGTATTCTGGGTAGGGTCACATCTGGAAAAACAGAATCTGAGCAAGCTGGACAAAGGTCCTTCTAAAGCTTTCTCTTTTCCTCAGTACACACTGGATTGTATGACAATTTACAGTGGGAGAGAGCTCAGGAGGTCTCTATTCCAGCATCCTCCTCCAGGCAGGATCACCAGCTGTTAGGTCAGACCAAGTTGTTCAGGGCTTGATTCAGTCTGATCTTGAAACTCTCTCCATGGGCAGAGACTGCACAACCCCTCTGTGTTACCTGTTCCAATCCTCAGTGAGAGAAAGTGCCCCCTTACACACACCCACAGAAATGTCTCTTCAACCACAGGAATTCTTCTTCTGACAACTTCCTCCCTTAGTTTCCTAGCTGTCATAGAAACATACTCAGATCCTTGCTCTCATCTGACTCCTACTTGCCCCCTCATTCCTTTTGGTCACCCTTGGCTTCTCACTTTCACCACACCATCCCCCACTCCTGAAACATCTTCCTGCCTTTTGCTTAGAAATGGTCCTGGAATTTCTTGCTCTTGTCCTCTCATCAGTTTACTCATTAAAGCTTCTCAGTAATAAGAATGCCTGAAGGTGCATGCAAAGAAAGACCCCATGCCACATTTTCTGCTTGAATTCCTCAGTGCAAGATGAAGGATGGCCAGAACTTTTCCACTCTGCAGGTAACTGCATCTACTGGAGTCTCTCCTTCCTCATTCCAAAGCATTCCCCAGGGTGCCACAAAAAATCTCTCATAAGCAGACAGGATGAATAGCAACCACCTTGCCTTCAGCTCCTGCCCTGGAGACTACCAGGCACAGGAGTGCCATGAAGCCACAACTGCTCTGTGAGACAGTGCTATCACAACCCCTGTGCCATGTGCTGACTTCTACAGAACTTCAGGCAGGTGGCAGATGTGGTCCAGCTGTGTAAACCATCCCTGAAGGAATTCCAGGTGAATAGCAGCATGAGGAAAATCCTGACAGATTGCTTCCCCACCCAAGGGGAAAAGGATTTCAACAACAAAAAAGATTACAGACTGGGATATCCCAGCTACCTTAAATCTGACTTGAGCAGTCAAGTCTTACTCTTTGGGTGACTCAGGGTTACTCAGCTATCAGGACAAATTATCAAATCAACCCTTTCACTCTGACACCAAGAAATAATGACACTCGTGACACTTCTTCCTGTTCACTTGCTTGCCAAACAACCTTGCTGATATCTCCTTTTATATAACTTTTAAGACATAGGACATTCTTAGGTATCTCCATTTTGTAGCAGAGGAAGGACTGCCTCTCTCTGAGCAGCACAAAATAAAACATGAACTGACCATAACACCATTCCCTGTCTCCTGGCACCACTGGGGGAGGTGGTAAAGTTGAGAAGGAGGGAGGGGTGGGAGGAAGGTGTTTTAAAGGTTTTGTTTCTCATTATCCTGCTCTTGATTTCATTAGCAATAAATTCAATTAATATCCCTAATTCAAACCTGTTTTGGGATGGTACTTGGTGAGTGATATCTCCTGGTCCTTATCTCAAGTCATGAACCCTTTGTTATATTTCCTCTCCCCTGTCCAGGTGTGAAGGGCAGTGGTAGAGAGGCTTTGGTGTATGCCTGGCATCCAGCCAGGATCAACCCCCTACACCCAGGTATCACACAGCAATTACTTAGCAAACCAACAGGTAAGGAAGGTACCATCCCTGGGACAACTGCCAATACTTGTTTTCTTGAGCATACTACAGTGGGGTTGCCTAGTTAAAACCCTGTTTATCCCTCCCTGGCAATGTGTTCTAATATTGCACTGTAAATTTTATTTTACACCAAGCATGATTTGTTTTATATAACACATAACACCTTACTCAACTCCATCCCTGCATTCTGCTTCCAACAGAAGCCACCAGTAAACACAAAAGCAAAACCTGTTAGAAATGAGGCAGAAGAACCTTCAATTTCTGTCCATTGCTGTTAGGGATTCAGCAGCTGGCTCTAGTGACCTGTCACAGATGATGGGCTGATGGTTGGCTTCCTGCTCTTCCTCATCCTCCTTTCTTGGACACAAAGACATGCTGGACCAGCCCCTCAGCCACCAGGAGCTCACCCTGCCCTGAAGGGGCACCTTTGCTGGTGACTCCACTGAAACAGGCACTGCTAAAAGCCACGTGCTCCTTGGCTGTGTTTGTTTTAAAATAGCCCATAGCCAACTCACTCTACAAACTGAATCAAGAACCTCCACGCCTTAAATCATAAAGCATACCCTCCACTAACTCTTGGAAAAATGCCCAAAAAGAAAACTTAAAAGCCTGAAAACATCTGACTTGACTGCTGAAATCTGCTGTTTATGTTCCTGCTAAGCACTCATGTGGGGCTGCTGCCCCAGTCCAGCACAAGGAACAGCACCCTAAGCTACTGTCCTTGATTAGATGGCTGCTCCCACTAACACAACCACACACTTTTATATTTGAAGGAGCTGAACTAATAAATTGATTTTCTTTCCTTCCAACCAATAACACAATGGCTGCTGCCAGTTCTCAGAGAAATTTCTGCAGGAGCAAAACTATCAATGTACATAAACTTGATGGAAATGTACTATTTTAAAGTCAATACACTGACTACATGGACTACTCTACAGTGCAGAGAAGGTAACTCCTATGGCCTCTGCTTGCTTTAGGAAGCAGAGGAGCTTTAGTGCAGGTAACAAACTTATGGAAAATCAGTGTAAGCCAAGCCTATGCAATGCTGAGCTGAGAACTGGCAGTTCAGTGACTCAGCCCAACAGCCCTCCACAACCATGGGCTCAATCTGGGGCAGCTGCCAAAAACAGACAACAAAAAGGAGAAGGACACAGTGGCTCTGATCTCTGCACAAGGGCAATGCAGAGAGAAAGGTAACTACAATAATTAAAGGAACAGAACTCATCAGGAGAGATGAATTTGGCTGAGTTTTCCATCAGGAGCAGAGAAAGGGTACAGGACATTGGAGGGATTACAAGCCAGGCTGACAAAACTCATAAAGGCAATAAACAAGCTGAATATGCAGCTGTCACCATGTGTGATTTGCCAGACCCTATAATTGTAAGAGCAGGGGCTCCTGCAGAAACCAGCAGCAAACTGGGTTAGAGCAGATAAAAGAAAACACTTTTTTACACTGTGAGCAAAAAACTCCCAGATCCTGCTACCAGCAGCAGCTGTGGAGGTGGCCACACTCAGCAGGTTCAAAATGGGACCAAAGGCATGGAAAAACTGATCTGTAACCAGAAAATACAGGACCAGGCAGGAATAGTCATGGCCCCTGGGAGAGTGCAGGAGGACTGGACCACAAAAGCATCCAGGCTTGTAAGCTTTCCTCAAAGTAGCCTTTGCTATTGCTCCCACAGGAGTTCAATTACTGGCCTACATGGACTGTTGGTCTGGCCCATTAGGGCATTTCTCATGTTACATTTATTCCCCCACACAAATCTCTTGGCTTTCATTGGATCCAAAGCCAAGCAGAAGACTGAAATTCAGAACTTCAATTAGTGCATTGTTTCAGTATTCACACACACACACAAGATCCTGAATGGATGTTACTTTCATTACACATATTTCTGGATTATCTTTTTTTTCCATTGAAATGTGGGCTGTCTTTTGGGAGTCAGCCAGCTGCCTTCAGGAGACAATGCTGCTGAACTGCTGTCAGCTGCTGCACTGGAACACAATACCATCTGACAGACAAGAAAAACAATTCTTAATGTACTTACCATGAATGTGCCAGAGGTTAGCACCAGTGTTAGTTGTGTGTTAGACAAGAAAGTGCTCTCTTACACAGCAATCAGCTTGGGAAAAGCTAAAAATAACATAATTGCAGAGTACTGTGCAGCCATCCTCCTGCATGTGAGCCTTTCTATATGTGAAGCTTATTTTCAAAGTTATAAAAAGAGTATTTAAGAGAAATCAACCCATCAGCAAAAAGTCTGTCCTCTGCATAGAGCCCAAAAATCTCCACTGATACACAGACAGCATCTTTCCCTGCTAGAGTATGGAAATAAAAAAGTAACTTGGAGAATAGGCCTGTATTACTAGAAAAAATTTAATAGCAAAAACTTCATGGAGGCTTTACTTTGAAACTATTGCTTCCCACAAGACCAGAGAACTTGGGAGATCACAACAGAATTAGAAAGTGCCTGCGTGACAAGTCTGAGATTGAGCCACATACCTTTCCTTCCTCAAAAGACTATTTTGATAGCAGACTTGGTTCAGCTTATTTACAGGTTTGCAGGTCACTTTTTAACTTGTCAAAACATATGCCAGGCATGTGTGCAGCAGCCAGATAACTTATAATTTAAGTAATTTCTGAAAACAACATGCAGAAACAAACATTTAATACAGATGATTATCACTTATACTTTGATTTTGGCTTCATACTACTATCTTTGCATCACTGTATTTAATTACACTCCACATTTCCTTCATGAGTCATCATTGCATAACAAACCTGATAGCCACTTCATGGGTGTGTTGCAGGTTTGCACAATTAACTGAGTCTATTGGACTGGAAATGACGATTTGTATTAACTGAAAAGATCATGTGGCTGCACAGTTTGTGGGTGTTGGTTTATTAGAATGGAAAGTGCCAATTAGAGAAGGAGAAAACAAAGACAAACTAATTATGTTTTAAAGAGAAGTACCTATGACTTCCTGGAAATGTTAAAGTTTATCTGGGATAGGATTCCCAGGTGCTAAATTACAAAGAAAATTATTCTTCCTCTGTTCATAAGCACATAGGAATGGCAAAGGAGGAAGCACAGGCAGTGGAGGGAGAACAAAACACAGAAAAAAACCAGGAACAGGACGAGAGTTTCCATGCCAAGGCCACCTCCACTGTCACCACCACGTTGTAGCTGTGCCCAGCTCAAGCTGGTCCCACGAGCTGCAGCAGGGACTCACTGGGGACTGTCTGCTCTGCCCTGAACCCATAAAGACACTCAGCACATCCCAGCAGGAAGAGAAGATGTTTCCATCAACAAATACCAGCTCCCAAACCTGCATCTGCATCAAAACACCCCACAGAGGATGGAGGAGAGTGCAAGCTCAAGAAAACAGCAATTTCTAGACTTGTGGGTGCAGGGTTTTGGCCATGCAGGTGCAGCCTCACCACCCAGACCCTGCACCACTGCTCTCCCTGCAGAGCTATTTCCAGCCATGCAACAGGAATATTTTTCTCCTCTCCATATTTTAAGCCCAACAGCAAATTCAGCTCAATCATACTTTACTCTTCATACCTACTTTCAACGTTTCCATCTCATTACCACAAATCATTACTAAAAATATAAACACCAGATGCCTCCAAACTGACTAAAGGCTATATATTCAACTAAGGTACTCACACCATTTTGATTAACAATTAAAAGATGATGCTGATGATGGAACAAACACTACATAATTTAAGTAAAGATGTGCTAATAACTCAAGTTTAGTTGCTCAAAATTCCCCTGAATTATTCTGCAATGTACTTAAACTGAAGAAGTTTCATAAATTAATTATACCTTATAAATTTCTTAAAGTTCAACACAGAAGTGAGTTCAGTTCAGTATTTGGAAAAAAACCCAATTTATATAGTTCAGTGTGGTAGTTCAAGGAGGAAAAAGTACTTTTAGGTGGAGTTTTTGGGGGGAGGCTGAGTGGAGGAGTGGAGAAACATACAGAATCAGATTGTTCCCTTAATTTGTATTTTTATAATCTAGAGACAACATTCTATAAATACTTTAAATATCTATCAGCTATTTAATTCTAAGAGCTAAAATCCAGATATGTCAATTAACCTATTTCCCCAGCAAAATATTTAGGTTCTGTAGAGATTCACTTCTCAGAAAATTAGTGTTTTATTAGTAGGCACAAATGCACTCAGGTAAGTAGAGAATTAGCTCTGGAATTAAAGATGTCATTCATAAATAGATATTAAAACACATGTCAGATTTTGACAGGCCAAAAAAACCCCAGAAACAAGCTCACCAGCACTGTCCCAATTTGGTGGGGGTGTCTGTGGTGCAGGATGAGTAGAGCAAATACAAACACACATCTCAAAATACAAATGCTCAGCAGACAGTTGTGTCCCCTTCCACATGCCCCACATAGGCAGAATCTTAAATATGAATAAAATTAACTTTATACTACTTGGGAATCAAGTTACCCAACTATTAATTTCTACAATGATACACTTAGAACTGTTTCCAAATACTGCTTCTATATATACAGCTTGTCCACTGAAATGACTGGTTCAGAATGAGAACCAGATGAGCTCTACTCCCACTGTCCTTCCTGCTCAGTCTGCTTTTACCTCCCTGGCTCACCAAAACTACTCACTATTCCACCTTCAAACCTGGTAAAATCTGTGGAATCTCTTTACCCTGCTTTCAGAGGTCTCAAAAATATCCATGTGATACACAAGGCATCTCAGGCTTGCCTGGGTGGTGTTTTTAACAGCCTGCTGTACTTCTAAAAGGCTGTCACTTCTGCTTGCTCTTTCTTCTGTAGATCACAAGCATGGATATTGATGATATTTTTGGGGGAATCCATTCAGTGCAGGTAGCTCAGGGTGCAGCTACAGTTCAGGTAGAGCTCTGGGTGGCCAGACCACCAAGCAAGAAGTCACGAACCCTTAGCACAACAAAGGGCCTGGGGACTGTGGCCCAGCCAGGGGAGGGACACTCAGAGACAGCAGCACAACCCTTGACTTTTGCATGCTTAGACTGCAAGGATATAAAAGCCCCTTTGTTTGGGGTCCCTTCTCAGAGGCACCAGCTCAAGCTGTTATTTTGTTATTTACTTATTTTTCCAAGATTGAATCATTTCATGGAGCAGGATGTCTGAGACTCTGTGATGGCAAGCCTGGCATGACTGTGGCAATGTGGATGTGTAGCTGCAAAGGGGCCTCAGTCCCTGCTCAGGTGGTGTGAGTGTGACTGCCAGAGTGGCTCCTGCATGGTCACACAGGGAAATTTCCTTAGCACACTCTATAAATAAACTATTTTACCAAAAGAATGGGCTGTGGCATTTTATCTTTAATAGCTAAAAATGACAGAACAAGGCACAGAAAAAGGCACAGAGAAACAAAGAGCTGACTCCTACCATTGTTTCCAGTCCCAGTGAAGCCTACTGTCTAATTAGGACTGTAAAAGATTGATGACTTCTAGGCTTGCCAGTACAAATACACAACAGTTACAGAGGCTAGCAATATTTAGGAATTTTTCAAGAGCTCCTCTTTGGTCCTGAAAACAAGGCTCTAGTTGTTTTGAAGAAAAGATACCTTTACCTGCAAAACACTGGGTGAATGCATCCAATAGTTGTCAGGCCACTTAGCTTTGCCACAAAGACAACAAATGTGCTGAGTGCAGCGAGGTGACCATGGCAAAAAAAGCACACTGAAAAAGAAATAGTGTAGTAGACAAAGACAACAGAATACAATGTGTTCTTGTGAAGGCTGAAAAGGAACTTCAGAGGTGCTGCAGACCCCAACACTGCACATGGGTGGACTCCAGGAACTTCCCCCAAACTGTCATTATGCACAACGCTGCAGTTGTGTGAAATACCGTGCCTAAAGGGCATAAAAACACAGCTGAGCCAGTCAGCTGCCAGCAAGTCCTCTGGCTCTGCAGGGAAGGAGATGGGGTGCACCAGGGCAGTTAAACTGGGATTTGAGTCAGCTCCTCTGCTGATGTGCCCAGCATCCTGTTCCAGTGGGACATCTCTCAACACTGCCCTAAAAGCACACAATGCCCTAAAAGCACACAATCTTAATGGATTAAGGGAGCTCCGGGTATTTCACCAGACTAAGGCTCAGCTTCCTGATGACCAGTTTCCATGCACAGTTTACATGCCCAAGAGCAAGAATGAACTCAGTTTGGGAGGACTGTGTAACAATGTCTCTGCAGCAGCAGGAAGGAGGCAACATTTCTGTGCCTTGTTCAAGTACTACAGAATGATTGGTAAAAAACAGATGTGGCTGTGGCCATTTCTGGGAAACACAAGTGTGAACAACCAGCTATTTTTAATTTATCAAGTTCCATTCCAGTCTAAGCTGCTACAGACTGTGTCAATATTTGTGTCCTTTTTTGATCTCTTCCCTCACTCAGCTTATGCTTATGTGCTGAAAAAGTCTGAGCACATGATTACCCCATCCAGGCAACATGCCTTTGAAATGGCTTTTTAATCTAGACTCTCCACTCCCTGACAGACTGAATTTTGCAGTGTGTCTGTATTCGCTGTCTAGACACTTGAATATGCTAACCTCTAATTTAGCCCTCCTTTACTGACCCATGAGTTTCCTCCCTTCTGTGGGTCTTCTGGCTAAACTGGAAATGCAAGACACTCATTCTGCCCTATACCTGGCTGGTGCAACTGCATTCATACAAATCTGACCAGTGAAGTATGCACATGTTCCTCATTCACAGCAACAAGGATTCCTTACACTGAAAAGGTTTTGTTTCTCCTAACCCTGTTCCCTTCTTCGTAGTCTCTAGACTCAAAGAACAGCACAGTCCTTTCCTGAAAGGATTCAGGATAAAACTGCAGAGACAAGGGCCTGAGCTGAATCTTGTAAGCAGAAATAAACCATTGTACACCCAGTTATGTAAACAAAAAAATATGGAAAAGTCTGGCTGAAATATAAATGGGAATGAAAAATACAGATGTATTCCAACAGCAGCTGTACTGTCCCAAATCCCAAGGTCCACCTAATCCAATATTGCCCTAGCACAGGTTAAAAAAAAAGGAAACAAACCTTTAGGGCAGTGGGCAACTTCCTCTCCCAGTTCCAAGCAGTCTGATACAAGGCAGTTTCCCTAGAGCCTTAATGGATTTTTCTTTCATCAGGCTTTCTGTAACTAGTTTTTGAAGCAGGTAAAACTTCTGGTATTTGCAGCATTCAGACAGAGATGTAATCAAGGGACACAGACAAGAACTCACAAAAGCCATGCTGTATTTCCACTTTTAGATAGTATGTTTGCATCACAAACCACTTCCACATGCCTGAAGCATAAAAGATTTGCTATCTGTGTCAGCTTCTACAGATGGCTTAAGAGGCAAATTAGCATTATCCAATTGCTTTAAAGTCTTGTATAGGGACAATTCACACAAAGACTGAGTAATGGCCCTTGTTCAAAGCTGAATTTCAGCATCAGGTCTGTACAGTTGCACCTTACCCTTGTTATGCTACAGTCTGCACTGCTGATCTGTGAATGCACCTTCAGCTCATTGTCTCTGCCCCTTCCCTGTATTCCTCCATCCCACAGGAAGCACCACAGGACTCCACACAGCACACCCTGGACAGTAAGAATAGAAGTGTAAAGGTTAACTGCTTGTACTTTGGGTGATATTATTCCACTCATGTACCAGCACATCAGTTTACAGGCACTGCACCAGCCTCTGACCTCTTGTCAGCTTGGTGAGACTGCAGCAATTCTAATATGTCCCAAATGTATTGCTTTTTCCTGCTGGAATAAACATGCTCAAGTTGTTTTTCCTCAGTTTAGGGTGGGTACATGTTCAAAACTTAGGTAACTAAGAATTTTATTACCTGCATGGTTTGTTTGTTATCACGTCAGAGGGTACCACCAGTCCTTAACCTCAGCGTTCATATGTAGATCCACTCTGCCAGATTACCACAAAACAGAAGGGAAGATAAGTACCTGAGTAAGATAAAATGCAACCACATAAGGATTGCAGAGTTTAACTCCTACTGGGCACATCTTTGGGGCAAAGGCTGTGATTTTTAAGAAAGAGGTAAGAGCCACATGATCACTCATTTCTTTTGGAAGTCAGCATCTAAGCCAAGGCCAACTGAATTTTCATCTGTTGAATAATGACAGAATTCAGAACTTCTCATGATGGAAAGACTGATCCATAAACCACCTTCTGCACTGCATTTTGCTAGGTTTGCTTGTCCCAGGCAATGCCTTACTGAAGGGTTCATAAAGGCTACATTTGAAATAACTTGTGACACATGAGCTTGGCTCTGCAGAAGCACCTCTGGAGGTGCAGCAGAAGTGTACCCACACCACCCTCACTCACATAACTAGTCATGCAAAAACTAACACCACAGCATCCAACTTGCACTTTGTTTACCTCTCTTCAGGAAAGCTTTTCCTCTCTGATGCCTGACCACGATTACCTTTTCCAGTCATTAACAAGGCCAAAAAGAAAAGTGGCTAAGCTACTCATTCCCTTTCAGGCAACCAGACAGGAGGCATGCTTACCAGAGAGCATGGAAAAAAACCCCCAAGCTTCCCACTCAACAGCATCCACCACAAATAAGCATGATTAAGCAATAATACAGCAGCAGCTACTCTAAAACAAAGTTGTTGTTTATGGAAGGTGGCTTTAAAAAGAAAATCACAACCATCTAAAGAATGACTGTACAGGAGCTTTATCTAATATTCTATATTAAAATAAATAGCTATTATTTTCCACTAAGTCTTTCAATATGAAGGGGTTTTGTAATTTTCCAGCTTCCTAAAGAGATTTTGCCTTTTGCTTCTCCAGCTGCTGCTTTACATGTGTGGCTGAGGAGCAACTGAAAATTTTAAGTGTTGAAAACAGGAAATATCAAGGGGACTAAGATCCTTGCAAAGATACAGGCTGCAAAGCAAGCTGGAAACAGGACAACTGATCAAAGGATACTGAGTATTTCTGGGATTCCTTCTGCAAAGAGAATCTTTGAATGTAAGGTAGTACCATGAATGAAAGTCCATGCTATTCTTTTTTTCACAGAATTCAGACATTTCATTTATTAAATACATAAAAGTCTGCTATCCATCTCCAAACCTGCTACAGTGGAGATTTAAGGCCTCTCCTAATACTAACTGAGCTGTTTTTTATAGCAGACTTGTTATTAGTATTGATGACCCACGGTGTTGAAGACTACTCAGGAGTTAGTCTTTAGGGCACTTAGCAAATTACAAAATGTGGTTTACATATGCCTACAGAACTATGAGGTTGCAAAGAAGGGAGAGAAATGGGAATGTAACTGTTGGTGCAGAATTCAATTTCCTCTGTCCTCAAGTCAGCACAGAAACTATTGCAAGAAACACCATTACTAAACATTTTTATTCAGTAGAACAATCAGAAATTCAAGGCATGGAGTTTTAGTGAATTAAGGCCACAAGTAACAGTAACAAACAAAAATTCCATACAATTACATGCACGTGAACTAACTCCAAAATTATCTAACAAGATAAAACAAGGCAGGCTGACAGAAGTACAGAGGCCATAGGGTGACACCTGTAGAGAAGATCTATTATTCTCAGGTACAAACCAGTAAAGAAGCCAAACATCTATTATCCCTCATGCTCTGCCACAGAGCCACTACAGGAATGTCACACCAACACTGTGAAAAACATTTCAAAGACAAGTCTGCCCTTTGTATCCGTTCATTACAATTTTTAGAGCTGTTTGCACTAACTAACACACATCAACACACCAGAATTTAAAATATATATAAAAAAATAATAAAAGGAAAAACATTACTTTCTCCTCATGCAACCAGGACAATTTAAACTTGAGATAACTCATGTTGCAGGGCCAGCTTATCCACAGAAACAATTAGTCATGGTCTTCAAGTCCAGAACAATAGAAGTACAGCAAATACTTGGAGCAGCCTTTGAGCACGTACAGTTCAGCACCAGCCACTGCCACCAGTGTGTCCAGAACACAAACATCCTGCAGGCTCTGCTGAGTGTGCCCCACTTCATCAAAATCACCAACCCACATTCTGCTCCCCTCCTTCCCTTCAATGGCTTCTACCCCCCCTTGTATTTTTTCCTTTTCACTTTCTCTCACCTGCACAACACGTCCAGTCAGCTTTAGAGGGTCTCTTCATCATTTTTCACACTGAAAATCTCTCCTAGGTGATAGCCCTGTCCTTTCTTCTCATATCACCTGTATTTTTACAGCAGTATAACAGTTTTTATGATAAAAATACTCAGTAGATTATTGCCCCTAAGAACAAAGGGGCTTTTACCAGAAAAACCCAAGAGAAAAGAGAAGGCAACTGCAGACATGCAGTGAAATCAATCATTCTTCTTTCTTAAAATATAAATAACTATTCCAGTTCAAAGAGTATAGATAGAAGACATGTTAATCCTACTGTTAGCACCTCTCACTGCTGGGAGTTTCAAGAGTCCCACATTAGAACTCTTTCTCCAACTAAGAAATTATTGCAATGTGGAGCAAAATTGATCAAACCCCTGATTCTTATTGTTTGTAATTAACAGCATCACTTGTAAATGCTCTCAAAAGTCTTTAAACAGCAGTTTTCACCATGAATCCTCCTGTTCTGACCACTGTGGTTTATTTACCACCACAAATCTGTCATGTCTGTGACAGCCCACCCATGATTTCTCAGGATGTCAATAAGTCATTATAGATGAAGTTGGATTTATTTCAACACAAATATGCCTATTTAAAAAACCCTGACACTCACAGTACCAACTCCTACGATAGTGAAAGGTTTGGTGTTTTCTCTCCTTCCAGTAATATCGAAGGGCAGGGATTTCCTGTGACTGCAAAATACTCGGTCACCACACGCGTGGGCAAGGCCTGGCCTCACCTCACCACCCAGGCTCGTTTACGGGAAAAAAAACTTGCGGGGAGAAGGAACACGGGGAGAAGGAACACGGGGAGAAGGAACACGGGGAGCCAGGGCCGCCGCCTCCCTCCCGGCCCGGGCCCGCCCGCTCGGCAGCCGGGCCGGGAGAGCGAGCGCTCCCTGCTGCCGGCGGGGGAGGCTCCCGCAGAGACGGGCCCTGAGGAGCCCTGAGAGCGGCGGAGGCAGGAGCGGGAAGGGAGCGAGTGAGGGCCGCCCCAGGCCAGGGAGCGCGGGGAGCAGCAGGCCGGGGACCCCCGAGCGATCGGAGCACCGGCCAGGGAAAGCCGCACACAGGCCCTGGGCAGGAAGCGGAGCGGGGCGAACCGAGCAGCGCCGCCTCAGCACCCTCTGGGCGGGCCGTGAGCGGCCGAGCAGCTCCTCAGCTCGCCGCGGGTCTTCACCCCCGCCTGGCGAACGCCGCTCGCACTGAGCCCGGAGGCGACCGGTCCCGCAGGCCCGGGCGGCGGGGGCTGCCAGGGCGGGGGCGGCGCCCGGAGCGCTCCCCGGG
>VZRX01019292.1:11620-40828 GCA_013398075.1 Notiomystis cincta | reverse complement strand
TGGCGGGGATCTCGGTGCGACGCCCGCGGCGGGAGCCCCTCTGAAAGGGCCGGGGCCCGCCCGGGGTCAGCGGAGCCCGCAGCCGCGTTCTTGGAAATGAACGTGGCGTGCCACGCGTGTTCCTCCTGAGCCGAAACAGTATCAGTGTCCTCTCCCCGGCTCCAGAGCTGCTCCTCTTGCTGCTGTGAGTAAACAAGAGACCGCACTGTGGGCTCGGGCTCTGCGCTCCGCACTCTAATTTAGGATGGCTTAATTTAGAATAAACATTTCTTTGTGACTTAATACCTCATTACGCACTTATCCTTGATTTTCTGAAACAGCCAGTGTGTGATGGTTAAATGTGGAGCCATCGCTGTGCCCTTCGGTGTTGACAGCGGAGCGTGTGACAGCAGAGCGAGCGGCCCGGGGGCTCCGGCACCTCGGGGGTCTCTGGCACTGGAGCGCAGGACTCTGAAGCAACAAGCCAAAAATGTGCCGTGCTTGATCCAAAGATAGCAGTGCCTCGTTAGATATTTAACTGGGTGGGAAAGGCTCTGGGGGCAAGGTCTCTTTGGTCATTTTGGGAATAGCTGGATCTTTGTTATACTGGAAAGGCAGGTGAATGGTGCCTCTGCATCACAAATGCATTTGTGAATTGCACTTACAATCCAGTTAAACTGCTCAATTCGCCCATATTATTCACTCAATTTACTTTATGCACAAACCTGACTTTCTTTCCTTAGCAATTTACCTACATAGGAATTTCCTGAATTCTAAATTTCTGAATTTTAACTTTTTTTCCATAGAAACCTACCTTTTGAGGTGGGGGGCATATGTTCTTGGTGAAGCCCCATGTCTGCCACGCTCTGCAGTACAGGAATTATTTCAGAAAAAAACAATTGCAGTTCTCTGTAGTGGAAAAGAGAATTAAAACTTATCACAGTGTGTCTAACACTATGGTTATGACTCTGAGTCAGCTGTAAAGGAATTTTTATTTCCTGAATGTAAGCTGTCTATATTCACATTAAAATTTTCAGGAGGGTGAAGTACCATACCTTAAGCATGCATCTGAAATCTGACAAGCAGAGGCAAGGCAATTGTCTTGCTATTTAATTATTAGTTTTCTACTGGCAATTTACAGGTTACTCCCATTTGCTGTGTAGGACTGTGAAATGGTAGCCCAAATTTTAACTGAACTTAAACTCCTTGATGAATTGTAGTTCTTTGAATATATTCCAAATAGCTGACTGTTACAATCTAAATAGAGAGTTTGTCTGCTCTTCAGTTGATTTGTCTGTTGTATACCATAGGATTAGTTTTATTTGCAAGCACCCATGATTTGATTGTTTACTAAGTGATCATAGTCTTAAATTCTTTACCACAGAATGGTCCATTTCTGGTCGGCAGAACGTGTAGAAAAATATCTCAAAGTTAAGAATGTAAATAATTTATACAATAACTTTAAAGAATATAATTCCTATAAATGGAAATATCTTCTGAGGCCTGTATCTGAGCATGCTTTGGCTTGTGACTCAGGATCACTGAACTGCACTGTGGAGGTTTGGTGCATAGTAAGGAAAATCTAATTATTTATGAAATGAATAGATTTAAACTAACCTTCTCATGAGGCTATTTCTGCTAAATGTTGGTTACTCAGCATTCATCTTGCTGCAAAGACAGAAGTACTTGAGGGATAAGAACTAGAGAAACAGAATTTTTAACATTTTTAAAAAGTATTTGGAGTTCCAGAAAGTGTATTAACAGCACTTAAGTTTTTAAAGTCCAGTACTTGGAAGTCTGAAACACTTAAATATTGAAAGGGGTGGCTCTATCTAAGGTACTTATGTTAAATAGAAAGTCAGAGGAGAAAAAGGAAATTACATCACATTGTCAAATAAGGAACAGCTAGCTGGAGTGGATGACTTGTAGTGCAAAAATGTGCCCCTCCTCCTGTGAATTGCTTCTGAGATTTGTTAAAGATAATGTGGTGGCAAGGTGAGCAAAAATAGGTTGTGGATTTAAGGTAGACACATTTCTTCCCCTCCCAAAAGGGGTAAATAGGACTTATTTTTTTCTTCCCCTCTTTCCCTTTTCTTACAAGAAGTGTATCAGCTCCTTGTCAGGAGTGCTGCCTTTATGAAAGCTGTCGAAAGTTTGTAGAGGCATTCAGAAATCTGTACAGCAAATTGCTCTGCTCCTTACCCTCTAAGTGAAACACTCCAGAGCAGGCTTTGGGCTGCTGTGCAGACCAGAAGGGCTTTCTTTGTTAGGAACCTTTCTTGCCTCAAATGTTTGGTTGCATTGGGAGAACAGGGAACAGAGTTACAAGATTCTGTGTGTGATTAGTGATAGGTGTTGAGCTAAAATATATGAAATGCTTCTTAGTTTCTAAACAGAATTACTGTCGTTATAACACAACTATTTATTAATTTTATCTGTATGAAAACTGTATCTTTGGGACATTTGCTGTAATTCAGCTTACCACAAAAATCTTTCCACAGTTTTCACTGTGTAGATACTCTGCTGTTTATGGATACATTTGACTATTTTCAGCTTCCACATAGCCATCCTGTTGAAGTCTGAAGGTATATTTGCCTTTGTAAATAACATTTAAAAATCAATCTCCTCTCCAATATTTGGTATTATTGATATTTGTTAATACAGGCAGACCTGGGTGATTACAAGCACCTCCTGTGCACTGTTACCTTGCCTTACAGGGAATGGTGTCAGTACCTTCCTAATGCACAAGCAAAATCTCAAATTGCCTTGGCTTGTAATGCCTGGTAGAAATCACCAGCCATACTTTTAGTTTGTACTCCATTTCTTTTGAGTAACACAAACTGTAACATCTTCAGAAGGGCTTCCATCTGCCTAAATGCCAATAAACTGAGTATAAGTAGGTCAGGCAGGCAGAGTAACTGAAAGCCCATTCTGTGCAGATGAGCAGCACACAAATGTGAGATCAAGAATGCTTCAGCATTGTGTAGTGTCCATTTTCTGTAGCAAATACAGTTTGATGTTATTTATGGCTAAGCTTAGTTCCTTAAACTTTTAAGAAGGCAGCATTGGGACAACAGTTAACAGTGAAAATGGCTGGTGGTTCTGTCTTCATGGCTGACTTTTGTAAATCTTATTCTTTTTAAACCAATTACTTAGACTATAATATGGACTACTCAGCTTTAGAAACAGCATGCTGTCTAAAACATGAAGTTTGTATTCAATTACATGTTCTCATGTTTCCCTCTTAAAATACTGTCTTCAAATAAGCTTATTCATGTTTTAAAATAGAAGCACCATTTCCCTAGCCTCCACTGAAAAAGTAACCAGGTGGTTTAGTGAAAGAGCACTACCCCTCAATATCCTAGCTTAAGGCACAGAGGACAGTTTCATAACTCTCTGAAATGCCAAGGCAAAGCACCTGTGAATTCATGAAGAGGTTATTGATGAATGAAGCAAGTTTTATGGCTATATAAATTGTGCTTTATTTTTTAAAAATAAAGACTGATTGAAACAAGTGAAAATTACCTTTTCCTAGAGTATGTAAATATTTAAGTCTGTTTCAGATGTTGAGCTTAGCATTCCAGAGAGATTTCAGAGAGGTGATTGTGCAACTATCAGTCTTGAGAGCTGAGATTTAGACAGCATTCAGAAAGCTGACACAGTAATTACTGGTAGTGGTTTAGGCGTGGGATTTGGTGGAGGTTGGGCTTCTTAACAAGCCCTGCAAGGGCTGTGTATTATCACAGCCAGCACGTTACATGTGCTCTCAAACTGCAGCAGTTGTTCCCCCTCCTCTCATTTTTTATATCATAATCAATGTCTCATGGTCCTGTCAGATCTTGTACACACACTGAGGTGGAGTACAATCATTTGCTGACTAATCAGTGTTCTGTACCAGCATTTTTGTAACTCGTGGCTTGCATTTGACTTCAGAAAGACTGAAATGGACAGGAGGCATTAGCCTTATGCTCTCTAATTAATTTTCTTTCATTTCTTTTGTAGCTTTGTTGCTAATAGGATAGGATCTGTGAGGCACAAAAAATCACTGCTCAATACAGTGTGAGCTGATAAAATGGATGTTTTATTTGGAAATTATATTGATAGGAAGTAATTTAAAAATTGGTGCTATGTGTGTACTGTGCTGCTTAAGTAATTTTGACAAATGAGTATCTAGTCCCCTGTAGAGAGTGGTTCTGCTTGCACTTACAGGACTATGTTTCGTGGGGCTCTCTGGTTTTATTTAATTTTGCTATGAAATATCTGCAATTCCTGTTACTGGGAAGGGTCCAACTGAACTGTGTTATACAAAAATGTCCAGGGTTAAGTTAGCTTTTTGAGGAGGTTGTCTGAAGGGGAAGAACATGGTCTTTGAGGAGTGCTGAATGAAAGTGCTGCAGTACACAGAACACTGGTTTGCACCCTGTTCACTTCTGTTAAACTCTCCTGTCCAGAGTTATTCTGAAATGCCTGCCTAAAATACATTGGGTATCTGGCAGTGAGTAAAACAGTCCCACTTCTGTTGACACAGACAGTCAGGATTAAGAAAACCATCACTCCTAAAGATTAGGTCTCACACACCCTAAATGTACAAATGGTCAGGAGTGACCATTTCTTAAGATGCTCAATACTGGAGCCAGTTCAAAACTGAAAGAGCACAGCAGAGCTGTTCCTTCTCAAACAATTGTTTATAAATTGTAAATGGTGATGCTGGATTGCAAATTAATCCTCAGGCACAGTCCTGCTTAGGAGTCTGTCCATCCCTCATGCTGCAGACAAGTCCAATAGGTTTTCCTCCTAAAGGAAAAGGAAGGTTACACATCTGCATAGAATGCCTGGTTTGGGGCAGATTTACCATAAGCATAAGCTGTTACCTGTGTCTGTACTGCATTTTCCTGCAGTACCATACTGTGAAGGGGGTTTCTTGCTGAGCCCTGATGTAGCTGGCCCTCAGGGGTTGGTTGACTTTTCCTTTGGAATCCTTTTGGTGCACGGGTATAGAGAAATTCAAATTAATATTATATGCTCATAGTATTGATTCTCAAGAGAGATACAAATTAAACTGTTTTGAGTGGGTCTTGGTTTGGTAGGGTTTTTGTGTGTGTTTTTTTTAAACAGACCATATTGCACTTGCTGAATTTAGGATATTTGTGTAGATGAAGCAGAGAACCAGAGAAAATCTTTTTTATAGTCTTGGACTTAAATTCTCCTGCCTTCAGAATGCTGACTAATTTTACATTGCCCCTTCCCCTCCCTGATGAATTTCCTAAACAAAGTCCTGTGAGTCAATTTGTTCCATAGACTGTGATTACTTACTCAATATATAGCAATTGTCAACATATTTTTTCTGTCATAAATGAGCCAGATAAAGCATTCTTCACACATTCAAAATAGATTTGAATGCAGCAAGGCAGAGATTATTTCAAATCACTAGATTTCCAATTTGTTTGAAATAGCTGCAAGACTTGAGGCTGTTTTAAAGTATTTTAATGCTTAAGTTTGTTAAAAATAGTTACTGTTTTATGTAAAATAAGTTTTAGAATTCTAATTCAAGTAGTCAGTAATTCTGTTTATTGGAGCAAAGGCTATGGAAGATAATACCTAACAGCAGACTAGGCTGTTACGTGTAGGCTACACTGGAAACTGAAATCTTTAGCAGAAAGATACAACTGAAGATAGCTACTAGAAGGTTAGATTGTTCTAGAAAACTTCATAAAAACCCTTTTTTTGCATGATTAACTAGTAGGTTTTGTTCAAAAACTGAAGTTGTGGATACACAATTGCCATAGATCAATATCTTAACATATTTTTCTTTTTTTCTATGCAGTTTAGTTAAGAGAACTTACCTGTTTTGTATTTTAATTTTTCAATCAGACTCAAACAAGAAGTTCAGTCAAGTTTTCCAGTTGGCAGAGCTATTTAATTCCTTGAATACTGAAATTTCGTGAGAGACACGGAACATCAGGTTTGCATTTCTGATATTTACGTCTTCTCTCTTGAAGGGAATGAAAACTGCAGGAAACCTGCCAAGTCCTGAATATCAAGGGTTGTGAGACATCCTCAGAGAACACTGCACGATGTCAACTGCAGGAGTTGCTGCTCAGGAGATGAGAGTCCCATTAAAAACTGGATTTCTTCACACCAGTCAAGGCATGGGCAGTCTGAAAACCTGCTGGGGTACCCACAGTGGATTTGAAAAGTGAGTGAGGCTAACATTTCTCTGGTTTATCTTCAAGTATACGAAATGAGAGTTAGGAATACTTGTGCCAGTACAGACCTATGGTTTATTTACAGTGAAGGCTTTTCTTTTCTTCTTTTTTTTAGCACTTTCTTTAATGTGGACCCCATAGCAGTGACATACAATTTAAACCCATCAGCCGAGCAGCATCTGCCCTCCATTGGTAAGTCCAGTGTGACACATCCGCGGGAGGAAGTGTACGGGATTTGTCTCGGGAAAGCCCTGCGGGCACCAAGGCGCTGCCGCCCGGGCCGCGCTGCCCTCTGCTGCCCGCTCAGCAAAGTGCTCCTGCTCGGGTCCGGCAAAACCGCTTCGGAATAACCCGAGCGAGTTAAACAAAAACACACACACCCCTCCCATTCACCTTCTACAGAGGAGGCCTCTGAGTTGCATCACACTTTGGACAGAAAGAAATATTTTAAAAAAAGCACTTGTTCTGTTGTAGTCCTGTGCTGGGATCTTTGTAGATCTCTTGCCTGTGCTTGGGGTCTCTTGAACTACCCCACTTAACTGGAGCACTGGCCTAAAACAGTAAGATAATCTGCTGCTATCTTAACTAAATGCATAAATCCACGACCAGATGAGATCTGTAATACCTGCCTTTCACTACCTGGAGACATGAAACAAACAGTGCTTACTGTTGCATTAGAAGGAATTAAATATGCAGTAGCAAAGTCATGTGCTGGAGTGCTACTTAGAAAAGTGTCTCTAAGAATTTCTCCCCTTTTTAGGGCACTCTTCCAGCCAGGCTTCCATGAATGACCACGTTGCTGGAAGTTGCATCCACGTCCCATCTCAGAAATCCAGTCCACCTCCTGTAAGTCCCAAAACTGAACAGACAATTTCAAGATACGACGACCATCTCGTTCCTGGCTTCAGTAAACTGTCATTAACCATGGGCTGTGTTTCTGAGGAAACACCTCCTCACATGCCAACAAAAAATGGACCAATTCAATTTCTGTCTGCATCTTCCAATGATCGCAGCTGCAGGCCACTGCCCCCTCTGCCTATATCTGAAGACTTTGCTCCAGATGAGGTTGACAAAGAGGTAGAATTCCTGACTAGCTCAGACACTGACTTTTTGTTAGAAGATTATGAACTTCCTCCTTTTAAATCCAGTGCTCCAAGCCGTCGAAGCTTTAGGGGCTGTGGACAAATCAACTATGCCTATTTTGATACTCCTACAGGACCAAAACCAGAAGATGCCAGCCCTACACAGAGCCTAAATGTGTACATATCCAGTATTTATCCTCCTCCACAGCAGCTGCACCGACGCCTGCGAAGGTCCCATTCCGGGCCAGCTGGATCTCTCAATAAACCCATCGTAAGACTAACTGGACACTTAAACAGGTCGTCTCCAACCTCTGATGAAGACAAACCAGAGATTCCACCAAGGGTTCCCATACCCCCAAGGGCTCTCAAACCAGACTACAGAAGGTGGTCAGCAGAAGTTGCTTCCAGTGCGTACAGTGACGAAGACAGGCCTCCCAAAGTACCCCCCCGAGAACCTCTGTCCCGCAGCAATTCCCGCACCCCCAGCCCCAAAAGCCTTCCATCATACCTCAACGGGGTTATGCCCCCCACCCAGAGCTTTGCACCTGATCCTAAGTATGTCAGCAGCAAAGCTCTACAAAGACAAAATAGTGAAGGATCTTCCAACAGGGTCCCTTGCATTCTTCCAATAATTGAAAATGGTAAGAAGGCCAGTTCAACGCACTACTATCTGCTACCAGAGAGACCTCCGTATTTGGACAAGTATGAGAAGTTCTTCAGAGAAGCAGAGGAGAGGAGCTCTAACACTGAGGTTCAGTCCTGGTCTGGTGACTGCACAGCCACCTCAGCCCCAATAAAACTGGACTCAAAACCCAGAATGGACATTGGTGGTCCCCTGAAACGGAAACACCTGTCCTATGTGGTTTCCCCTTAGTGTCTGGGAGCGCAGTCTCAGCTCAGTTGTTCAGGATGGAGCTGAACTTTATCATGTTACAAAGTTCTTAAGGTTCACAGATAATGAAGTAGGAGCAGTTTGTCCTCTGAGAACTGGAAAGTGGATGGTAAAGTCCTCTTATGCTGCATATATTCGATATGTTTCTTAAGACTTTTTTTTGTCTTGGTATGTAAGCTGAAAACCTACACAGATTCCACAGAAATGTGGAGGGATAGTAGTCACAGTTGGCCAGTTGTATGCTACCTAGATGAACATATTTGGTAGACACATTATTAAAAAAAGAAAATTAAAAATCAAATCTTTGCTTAAGAGTCACTTATAAAAGCAGACAACAGACCAAGTAATGCAGTACAGTTTTTGTGTCAGGTATTTTCCAAAACTTCTTTTACACAGTAATTCTACTGAGAACAGACTGTTCTCTCTTACTAGGATATGTCAGCCTGGTAAGAAGGTAACTGCAAGAGCTGATACCCACTTCAGGACGTGACAGGCATATTGGAAGTGCATTTTGAAAGATTAATCTATTTTACAAATTAATTTGATGCTAATAGACTTCTAAAGTGAGTTTTGTGAATTCACTTGCTAGACACACTTGGCTCAGTTTTGCAGTTTTTCCTAGAAGAGACTTGGACCAGCTATTGCTAAGCCTCTGCTGCTGCTCTTTTCCTGCTGGATCCTAGAAATGTGTGAATTTGTCCTGAGCAGCCACAGGGTTGCTGTTAGGTAGGCAGTAACAACTATGTGCTCACCTAGAGTCTGAAATGATGACTGTATTAAATACAGAAACACAGCAGCACAAGCTGGTCTTGTGTTCTGGTTCCTGTTCAGTATTTTAGGGGAGGAGGAGGAGGAGGGTATGAGGAAAAAACATGATTCCATTTATGAACAGTGTCACTCTCATCTCTTGCTGCTTCAGATGCTGCTTCTTGCTGTTTAATGTTTCCTCACTGTGCCTCAGCCACTCACTGAAGTTCACTGAGGTGCCACCGTAGCAGTTTCTTGTGCTCAGTTTGGTTACATTTATCCTCTTACAGATAAGCACAAGAGAAAGGGTGCTCATTAACAGGGGTACAGAAGATGAATGTGTTCCTCCTAACAGAAGTAAACAAGGTGTTTACAGTTTAAACTGCTGAATGAGATGTTTGAGCTATTTTAAAGCTTACTTTTTATTTGTTTTAGTACAAACTAAATGAAGGTGAAATACATGCTATAGAAATGCACTGATATTTCTGCATCCTGTACAGTATTGAATAAAAATAATTCACTTTGTATTTTGAATATTGTCATGTCTCGAGTTTAATAAAGTTATAAAATACTTATTTATGATACATTTTGGTTTTTGCTTTATTGAATAGTGCATGCAATTGTGCATTTTAGTTCTGCATATACTGGAAAGTTCAAAGTTAGTAATGTTAAATGTGCAACAGATGTTGAATTCAGCTTGCATTTAATTAGAATTAAGATATCTGCAGAAGTGTTCAATAACTCACATTGCACACTATTAATTTTAATTCCACCATGCTGCCTGGTACCATGCTATCTACAGTTTTGTGCTGACAATAAAACATCCTGTAAGATTAAGTCATCTGGCCTAACATTATTAATGATTTTGTTTTTTTCTAGAGTCACCTATAGCATGTTAGCCACTATGGTACAGAAAGGAGAGGGCAGTAGTGTTCCTGGCTTCAGTTTCTTACCTGGGAAAAACAGCATGGTTAAGAGGGGAAGGAAATTGTGAGTACTTCCCACAAAGCAAGTGTATCTCACCACAGGGTGCAAGCCATGGATGAGGTTACTGAAGATGGACAGCATCACACCACGTTTCTGTGGGGGTGTTTCTGGCAGTGGGCTTATTTCAGAACAAAATGGTGCCATCCTTGGAATTGTACTGGATGTGAAAAATGTCAGATGCAGTTTGTCAGTAATGCCCAGTCCCTGGGCTCTTACGCCTTGGAGGATTGCTAAGATGCATTTAGGAAGCTGCTTAAACACCTACTGCTCTGCCATAGCACTAAGCCCATGCAGATTGGTTTCAAATCATAAACAAGTTACCTAATCCTGGGTAAAGCTCTCAAAGCTCTGCTTTCCCTCCACCCCCTGGATTTTTCTGAGATGGAAAAGGTAAAATTGATACTCCAAACTGCTCATATTTAAGGGGAAGGTTGCAGCTCTAGGACCCCAAAACAATGTAAACTCTGAGTTACAGCATCAGTGCTGCAGCAAACAGGTTGAGAGTGCCAAGCTGCAGCTCTTCCCTTAGACTGTTAGAGTTGGCACAGACTCAGCAGTTGTCATTCCAGTAGAACTCCATCTAAACCCAAGCAACTGCCCTACAGATCTCTCCTGGCTTTTGCCTCTGGGTCCCACTGCATTCCTGATACTCCACATTTTTAGCCTAAACATATCTGGTATAAAATCAGGCATTTGTTACAGTACCTCCAGCCCTGCATGCCAGCACAAATTTTCATTTCTGTTTCCAGTAGAGGTGCCCTAAAAAAGAGCTAATGTAGCAGCAGCAGGTTTTTTACTTCTGTGTACAAGCTATTGTCATATTTGTAGTGCTGAAAAGCTTAAAACCATTATAAAACTTGTGCTTTTGAATGGTTTTACATAACCTTTTCTGAAATTCCTAAAACATTTAAGACTTAACCTAACCTCCATTTATTTTTCTCCTAGGAAAAAAAATTTGCCTACTTCTTTGCTGAGGGTATTGGCAACTTAGTCCTGAGTATTAAAAAGAAAGTTACTGTAGTGATGTTAGCTTTCCTTCTGTGAGCTGGGTGTCAGCTGAATTACAGCACCATGTTAACATTTCAGAAGTTAAACAAAGAACTGCTTGGCTGTGAGCAAGACATTGAAACAGGTTCCAGAGCTCGTGTGTCCCTTGAGTACAAGGAAAGTAATTTACAGGCAACTCTTACAGTGTTTAAGTAACTTGGCCACTTTATCTTTAAAATTCCATAGTAATGAGGTTTCACTGAGGACTCAGTCCACAATTCAGTGGTTCCTTCTGTGAAGGAGTCACTGACAAAAGCAGGTGGAAGCCTTGCACATATTCTTAGACACCAGATTCCTTTGGGAAACAGTCTGCATGATCCAAAAACTCTATTTCGTTTTCCAAGTGAGTAATTAAGGCTGTAGAGCTGTGGGGGAAGCTTTGCAAGTTCTGGCCAGAAGACATTTCTCTGCTCATCCCCTGGCACATGATAAGACTTGTCAGGACACAACATGCTTTTGCAACATCTTGATCACATGTTTGAATATTTAGAGTTTGGACTCACCCGGGCAAGGCCTGACAGCTTGCTCTGAGAGCTGGATTTGACTGGAATAATCACACTTCAAAGCAGTTACAACTCGATAGACTGAGGAGTGGAGAGTGAAGAATTTGTGTTAAAGCAGGGAAGAAAGATGTGCATGTGTGGAAGGGCAGTGCTGCTCACAGCCTCCTGATTCAAGGAGCAGGTTACCCACGGTGCTGCCCTGCCCTCAGCTCTCTCCTTCTTGCCTCAGGAGCCCAGTTGTGACCACCCAGCCATGCCAGTAAGGACTCCTGGGTGTCAGGAGGCAGCAGCTCTGCTGGGGCAAAGGGGCTGTACCACAGCAAACTCCAGAGGGTTGGATTCCAGCAGAGCCCTGCAGTGAACCCAGGACATGGAGATGTGTCTGGCAGCAGAGCTGGTGAGAATGCCCCGAGGGTGCTGGGTGACCTCTCCTCCAGCTCAAAACCATTGATAGCACAAGCAAAAGCACACTGAGTAACGAGTGACAGCAAAAAGCATTTGTCATATTCACCCTGGGCAAGGTGTTGCCTGGTGCTGCTTGGCTGCTCTGCTGTTGGCAGAACACCTTTACCTGCTGAGTTTCAGACTGGCAAATCAACCCAGACGAGCTGAGTCTGGCTAGTAACTAAAGGGAAGGACGTTTGCCTCAGTAGAGCTTTTCCTGAAAAGGAAGAGGCTGTGTTAGTACCAGGTGACTTGAAAAACCCATTAGCTTAACTTCACCATATTAACTTGCTGTTAAACAGATAAAGTCAGTAAATAACACAGAGCTGTAGCTGATCATCAGCTTCTTTTGCATCACAAGAGATAAACCAGAAAATAAACCTGATTCGGAAGTATGCTGATTGACGACATAATTAAAATCTGCAGTCATTTAAATGTCCTGATTGTTGTTGCTGTCATTAAGAGTTTTCCATTCACTCCCAGACTGCAACAGGCACAATTACTACCATCCTGAAACTGCAGGAGAGTACTCAACAACATTACACTGGTCCTGCTGCAACCTTGGTTTTGTTTTTAAATGGCCTAAGTGAAGTTTTAACTTTGACATGATAAAGGAAAGCATCCTTCTAGTCCAGGACAAAGACACCAATTTTGCAAGGGCAATTATTACAGTAGAGTAGTTGCTGATGGTGTTCAAACCAAGCCTTGTCAAGAATTCAGGGTTAAGATGATGGCCAGATCAGTCATGGTGGAATTCCCAGCCTTCAAACTCATGATTACAGACTGTGGCCCTTATAAACACTTTTAATATTATTACAAGCTCTATGTTAAATACATACTCTCTGGATTATGTCAAGAAGGAAATTGGAGATGAAGGTAAACCATCATTTTATCTGCTTATAGGCACTCTGCAGTTAGGTAACCTATTGATTTTCTCTGGGTGTACTCAATGTTCCTGGGGTACACTTTTGTTTCTAAAGTAGGCTAATCTTTCAATTTCCTGTCAGCTTGCTTTTCAGAACAGTTTACACTCATTTAAAACTGAAAACATATAGCAAATGTCCTGTTTCACACAGCTTCCTGGCACTGAAAATCTAGCACACAACGTTTAATTATACTTATTAATATTCGTTAAATAGCACTGCAGAAATTTCTGGCTGCTGAGCTTGTGATTAGCATTTGTAAACTGAAAGAGGTGTTACCCCCACCCATCCTGCATCGTAATTCAGGCCTTGCATAATCCCCACCCAAATGCCTATTTTCATCCACAGAGCTCATTATTTTTTCTGAATCATAAATGGAAGCCACACCCGTGATTGCTCATAGACTGTTGCTATATTATTTATATATTGGTGTGCACCTTGATCCCAGTTGTGGTTAATTTTGAAAAAGGTGTTAGGTATTCCAAATTTTAAGTGGCATGCCACTGAAACATGGGAACCATGACTGCCATTCATTTCCTTACAAAGTGATTCAGAGATGCTTCTTTCTGAAGATTAAAACTGTCGTCCACAAATTATTAGCATGTGAAAGCCACACAGGAAGAAAAGTGCAGATCCACTGCCATGAAACACCAGAAGGAAAACCATGCCAGATTATCCCACCATACCCTCTCTGAATCTGCCTAAGGATGCTAATTACTAATCCCACTGAGCTATTATAACATACTAAGAGACCCTCCATGCACAGAGTCTCTGGATAAAGCATGGGGACATCCTGACACAGAATTTCTCCCCTGCCCACCACCTACCCAGCTGACTGAGACATGTCCCTGTTACCTATAATATTTATTTTACCTTTGTTAATGTGTTTATTATTTTCACAACCACTTCAAGGGCAGGGTCAGCACTACTGAGTGCCCTATGGAAGGCAACTGGAGCACACAACCAACCCTGTAAACTTTGCAGTGGTGAGGTGTAAGGCTCTCCAGGAAATTACCAGCTTCAAGGAAGGTCACAAAAAGGGCCACATCAGCCCTGTTGAATCCAACTGCTCCATGGCAAGGTGCAAGGGAGACACCAGTGAATACAAGTGGGCCTCTGGCAGGTTATTCATTGCCTTGCAATCCCTGTATTGTCATCCACTGGCTGTTAAGCAAGGTCCAGAGGAAAGAACCATATTAGGCTGCACTTGGTGACTTCACTGGTCCCGGGGCATGTTGATAAGTAATTCAAGAAAAGTTTTTCTACATCCCAGTTGCACAGCCCAGCACTGAGAGCTTAAAGCAGTTGGAACTGGGACTGGGCTGCTGTGATGCAGAATCTGCACAGCACCAGCAATAGGCAGTGGCAGTGCAGAGGCCTCCAACAACACAGGGCAGAGGTGAGATTACACATCCTGACACATTCTGTTGCTCATGGGATTCATTGCTAGTGGGAGGGAGGGTTGTCTTTTCAGAGTAACTTCTCATCATGGTCAAAAAACCCAGTGAGCCCAAGTCATTGCTTTGTTAACAGCCACAGGGACAGACAGCCCTGCCTGAGACACTTTTTTAAATGGATGCCAGTGAGGTGAGTGCCTGTGAGCTCCTGCCTTACACAGGGGCTGAGGCAGAACTGTCATGGGGCTCTGAAGCAGGGCAAGCCAGAAGGATGAACTGGTTAGTTCCTGAATTCAAGTTAAATGGTTTAGTGTCTTGTTAAACGCTGGCAGTCTAAACATACATATTGTTAAGGGCAAGGGGACCATGTGAAGACATTTTCTTCTGTAGGTTTTATCAGTCATAACATGGCCAGTGCTGGATGCAATACACAGCTGCTCCATGGGAACAGCCAGGGACCCCATCAGTCCACAGGGAACATTTCCACTGGAGCAGCAGACACAGCAGGCACGGCCAGCAGCTCAAGCTGAGCTGGAGGTGACACAACAGCCAGAGACTGCTCAGCCTCTGGCTGCTGACACCTCACAGGCCACTGCAGGGTGCTCTGGACATGCTGCCTCTCGCCGGCCACACTTCTCCTGTCATCTGAGCTTAATTGGACCAACTTGATCAAAAGCAGTCTCCACGATAAGACAGGATGCTATTGCATGCCCTGGAGCAGCAGATGAGTAAGGCAGCTGTTTTACAAGCAGTTCAGTTCACAGTTTAACACCTGAGCTTTGTGTTGGGCCAGTCAGCCACATGCAAGGGAGCACCCAATTGCAGAACCCAGGCTTTCTGCAGCAGCACAGCACCAGGCAGGCAGGAGGAGCTCATAAAACTGAATATTCCCCCGAGAGGCTCTGTGCAAAGTCATGCACAAGTGGCCAAACCCAAAGATGGAGAGGCCAGAGCCCCCAACTCCTCTTTGTGACCTATGGAAATGCCTGTGGAGAGCAAGAGAGGGGAGGGGAGAGGAGGGAAGGGCAGGGGAGGGAAGGCTTAATCTGTTCTCATTATGGGTGACTGGGATGGAACCATCTCTGGGGACCAGCCAGGGAATGTCACCCTCAGTGCCCTTTCTTTCTTTTTGAAATTATTATTAAAGTTGTTAGTGCTCTGTAGTTTCCCAAAGAGGAAGGAGGAAGAAAAATAATTTGCTGCAGGGGATTTGTTTGAAAGTTGCCAGTAAAGCCTGTGTCTCTGAGCCCATCTGGGAGCTTAGAGCTGCATTATTCCTAATTTCCTAGTACAAGCATTCATTTACCTTCTGCATGACTGAAAGGAAGGTAAAACTTTGCAAAACACCATGGAAGAACAACTGAGTAATATATCAGATGTAGTCATGAGTGAAGTCAGCACAGATAAATGCATCATCTGTTGCCATTTCTCTCAGAGACTGCAATTTCCCACCCAAGATCATCCTGTGAAAAATGCAAATGACAGTGCTGTGCCCATCAGTGATTAGACTCATCGCCACCCAAGGCAGCAACTTGCTTCCAGCCTGCCAGTCACCATCTTGCCTAGCTGGTGACTGCAGTGTGAGAGTGCTTTTTCAACATTATATACAAAATAATACAGGAGAAAGAATGAGTCTCAGACTAGAGCTGCATGTATGTGGAAGTAGTAATAGGTTTCTTAGGAGAACTCATTAAAACTTGAAAATATTTCAATACACAGAAGTAGGCAGCTCCCAGAGTTGACACTACTGAGAGCAGAATGTGTGCAAGTTTAAAAAGTGGTTCTGAAATGAAACAGAGACCAGTCTGACAGCATAACTCATTGAAACTTAACAGCACAAAGAAACCAAACACTTAGTTTAGAGAAGAGCTGTAAGAACCTCAACAGAAAGATGCCTCTTTGGAGTACAGAAATTCTGAAAATCCTAAAGTCTAGCAGCAAAAGCCCTGACCAGAGTCTTTAAGAACCAAAGTGATTCCAACTAAGCTACAGTGCAGAAATTATCCTTGTTGCCAGGTTTAGAGCCAGCAGGTGATGCATTGCCCAGCACCAAATCCCATCTTCTCCAGAAGTAAATACAGTGGAACTGTCAGGGAGCAAGGGCAGCAGCTGCTCCCCAGTGGCAAAGATGCAAAAGCACTGGTGATGGTCAGCTAGAGCAGGACCAGAGCTCTGCAGGACCTGAACAAGGAGAGCTGAGCAGATCTTGTGCATTCACAGAATCATGGAATCATTAAAGTTAGACAAGACCTTTAAGATCATAAAGTCCAACTGTTAATCCACCACCACCACAACATTCACCATTTAACCATGTCCTCAAGTGCCATATCCACACATCTTTTGAAGACTTCCAGGGATGGGGGCTCCACCACAGCCCCTGGGAAGACTGTTCCAATGCTTTACAACCCTTTCTGTGAAAAAGAAATTCCTAGTATCTAATCTAGACCTTCCCTGGCCATTTCCATTCCATTCCTCCTATTTCCAAAGATACATACACGAATTCTGTGGGCAACTTGTTCCAGTGTCTGACCATGGAATCACTGAGGAAGCAAAGTTTCAGCCAGCAGCTCTAAAGCAAAGGGGCAAACTCAAAGTCAGACTCCTCAGCAAGTCAGGCTCATGAAAGACCAAACTATGCCCAAGGCCCAGCTTATATGGAGCTCCTGAGCCATGGGCAGAGGGTGCTGAGGAGGCCCAGGTGTGACTGGCCATGATGGGCTCTCAGTGCCCAAAGCTGCAGCTCAAAAAACTGTTTCCATGCTGTTTGAAGGAATGGTGGTCACTGCAAGAAAACTTTCATTAGGAACCAGCAGCAAATTTAGGCCAATACTTTGGGTGTCCTGAAGCTGAAAGCAGTTTGTCTGGAGCATGAGATGCATTTGACTTTGAAAGCTCCTATCAAAACCCTGAAAACTGACTCTGGCAAGTCCTGGTCAGAACACAGGACAGCTATCAGAGGGGAACATCACTGATGTTTAGAAAGGAATCACCTTGCTTTTCACTAAGTCTTGAACAGCAAATAAAAACATAGAATTAAGGAAAATTCTATTTGCTACAAGACTGGACAGATTAAGTCACAAAATTACACTTTCAATTTATACTCTGCTGAAAAACAAAGATCTTTAAGTATCTGCAGCCATGTCAAACTACACAGTTAACAGTGGAAGAAATCTGTTCAGCACAAAGCAGACAAAATTTTCATTGGAGAAACAGCTGCAGAAACTGCCATTTGAATTCAGAGGATCCCTTTGGTTCAGAACAGCAGGTCTGCAGGAGTGCAAGGACAAGTGAGAATCCCAAAGGAAATTCTACTATAACCACCCACAAGGGGAGGATGGCTGCAGTACTTTAAAGCTTTTTCTGAACCCAGTACACACCTGAACTGGAGGCAAGTTCTGTCTGGGCTCAGAGATGCTGCCATTGTAAGCTGTAAAAACAATTACACCATCAATATTTAGAAATCAGAAGGATTTGCACAGAAATGTCCCTAGTCCTGCTGGGAAACTTCCATCAGCTGAGGAAGACGTCAGTGTTACCAATGTTCCACAAGTCCCCCTAGACCCAACTCTGCTCTTTAGAATACAAGTGCTTGCATGAGATCCTCAGACAACTTTACCTCTTCCTCTCTCTACCATTAGTGGAATGGCCTTGAATGAAATTGTAGACATACAAAAGTATCTACATGACTTGGAGGGCCATAAACCCTGTGTAGGGAGGAATTATTTAAGGTTGTACAAAGGGTATAATTAGAAGCTGTTGAATGAAGTAAAGCAAACGAACAAGCCCAAGTATAAAAGCTTCCTCTCGATCTGTGCTGCCTTCTAGCACACAGAACAACCTGTAGAGAGCAGAAAGGCTCCTGAAAGTGCTACAGAGCCTGAGTGTGACACAGAGCACAGCAAGCCCTACCTGCTGCACCACCCAGAGCAGCCCCCAGTGCCTCAGCAACACAAACAACTGAGTTACCTGAAACACAGGATGTTGTTTTCCCAGGTCTGGACTCGGTTCTGGAGCCATCACGTTGCCAGCACTGCTCCCCAAAGTGTGGCCACAAGAATACAAGGCAGAAAAGCTGCCTAATTCCTTAAATAACAATGTACTGTGAGGGTACTGAGGACACAGAGACCCAGCTCAGCTCCCTCCCATGTGGGCTGTGTGGCTGGGCCTGCTCTGCACACCAGGATGCTCCGGGAACACCGGGCTGAGCTGTGCCTGGGGATGCCTTCACACAGGACACAGGCTGAGTGAAGCAGCTGGGCCAGAGTCTGCAGGGACTCCCACAACCTGCTCCTCACCCCTGCCCTTTCCTGGATGCCTCTCAAGAGGTGGCAGGAAGAGGCTGGACACTAGATGAATCGTGTCAGCAAGGACAACCTGTCCCTTTTTGCTGTTCTCCCCAGAAAGCTTTTGATTTCCTGCCAAGAGATAATGCTGCAAGAATTGTAGGATATCCCTGGAAGTTCAGAGCTAGGGAATGTTGTCAGAGCCAGGCTGTCAGCTGACAAATCAGGGCACCATGGAGGCACATTGCTCATTTTATGTATTTTGCTTTCTTTCCATACCACGTGTAACACCAAATTCTAAACATGCTAAAAGATTATCTACAATTTTGGGCAACAATTTATTAATTCACCCAGTGTTCTGTTGCTTATTTTTCACACTTCAAATGTTGCATCCCATGCCCTACTAAAATGTAGTCTCCATGTAACAGCAAGGCATCCTTTCTTCTGCAAGTAGAGTATGAGAAACATGAATGACAGTATGAATGCAGTGCTAGTGATTATTTCTGTAGTTGACACCTTCCTACTTCTCTGTCACATCTTTCCAACCAAGTCATGGGTCATCCAGGCTGCTGGAAGACACGTATTTTTTATCATTTTGGGATTGCTGCTTATATTTAATCGTGGTGCATCTTTTTGTTGAAAGAACAGGCAAACTAATCTGATTAAGTGACCATTCTCTGCTCTGACAGTCACTGTGGGTTTCATACCAAATGGCAACAAAGCTGTCCAAGACTTGTAATTGCTGGCTGAAGGATATTCCCTCATGTGCTTTTGCAGCTTGAAGTACTAGGTGCAGGCTGGTTTGTATCCATTACAGCTCTGTTTGTCTCCACCCATTTCAAAAGTAAAACCTTTGTTTCTCTAGAAAAACATCCATTTGCTGTTGCTCAGAGGGACATTTTCCTGAGACAGGATTTGCTCCTGCTCACAGAACAGTGCTGTGCACCTCACCTTCCCCTTTTGGAAAGAAACTTGCAACAAAACCAGATTGTTCACTCTCCACATGTTTCTTCTGACTCTTCTTCATTGAGAAGCTTGTCAATCTGAATGAAAATATTTGTCATCACTTCAAGTATTCACTGACAGCACTGGCATCCATGCCATCTTGTGCACATTCCTGCTCCTCAGCCATATAATACTTCTCAATTCCCTAAGGGAACTCATTCTCAGCAATGCATTCAAGCCCACAGAACAACCAGAATCAAGAGAAAAAAACCCACATTATTCTTGAGATGATCTGAGGCAGAGAGCAGATGCCAACTGGCTGCCTTCTTGTCAGGAAAACAACCAACCCCCAAACCCTCCAGCTGCCAGGGAGCAAAATGCTGAATGTTAGACAGAGTGGATGCTTTCCCTTCAGTTCCCTTCATAAGCTGAGTTCAGTGGCAGTGGATCCTCAATTACCACAGGTACAAAAACTAAAGCTGGCCAATAATAAAAGGGCATAGTTTCTAGTGTACATGAAACAAGGAGCAGGAAAGTACCTCAGCTCTTCTTTCAGCAGCAGGTGAAAGAGGATTTTAGGAAAAGAGATACTGAAATATGAGGAAAAAAGCATTTCACTCACTGGAAGGCAACTTTTTTCCCCTGGCACCAGCAAATTCCTTCTTAACACTCACCCTAAGAGGAAAATCAGCCTAACCTTAGTTCATACACTTACCCTGACTGAAAAAGCAAGTTAATGAAAGAGAACCCAAGTAAATTCATGTTTGCTGGACATCTGCAATGTCAGGGTCAGCAGTAGGAAGGTAACTGTGATGTGAGCAGCACCACAATATTTCATTTACCAAGTCCTTTGCTGAACACAGTGGAAGAATCTGCAAGTTAAACAGATACATCCATGGGCTCTAGGCTCATTTTTCTGAGTGTTTTTCCTATTACCATTTTAATGGGAGTGGGAAAGCCCAAATATACACACTGAAAGCCTCATTTCTGTAAACTGAACTCCCTCAGCCTTGGAGTTAAAAAAAAAAAATTATTATAATTAAATTTATGGCCACTTTGCTAATGCTTTGTATTAAAGTATTTCTGCAAGACTGAAAACAATACCAGCATGGAAATATTTTCCTTCTAATGTTACAAAGCAGTAGTGCCACCCAGGAATGCAGAGCTTTTCCTGTATTCTGAATCACGCCCATTTACAAACCAGGTAATTATTCCAGGTTCTGGGACAAAGAATCTTTCCATCATTTGGTTTACATTTGCATGGCAATACCAGTTAGATGTGCAGATTTACCACACAAACATGTAAAATCTTACATAGATTACAACTTTTGCATATCTTGAGCATATTTCAAAGCTAGGAGAAACATATTAAATATTTCCTAAACAAATTAAGAGACAGAGCACAGAGTTGAAGCAGTTCTTCCAGTAGATATTAACAACACAGACATTTCTTAATTCTGAATTTGCAAAAGTATCCATGTATTTCATTACGAAAATGCAGTAATTGAGAATGAACTTGTTTCCCATTAAAATAAGCAATCACAGAGGCTCCTATGCAGTCATTTTCTACAGTTCAGACTATGCCCTTCACTTGTATGCAGAACCAGATCTCCAGATGCTGTGGTAACTTCAGAGTCCAGTGAGGAGCCATCCTTAAGCATGGCAGCTCACAGAGCCACATAACACCAGGATTATTTGGTGAAAGAAAGGTAGCAAAGATGGAAATTGATGCCAAATTCTTAATTCTCATGGGAATACAGCTCCACTACTTCCTCCAGAGACCTGTCCTGCAACTCCTCTAAACTGACATAGGCTCACTTAAGCCAGGCTTGTAGCAACTTCCAATTTATAGTAAGCAGAAGCAAGCACTGCTACTGGTGGCATGCTACCAAATCCAAATTCCTGCTTGATGCTGATTATTAGCTGCCCAAATAGTTCGGTGGATCTGCAATCATTTCATGCAGAAGACAAATTTCAAGGTATCATGTTCAACCTGCAGGAACTCTGGGGTGCTTGACAAGGTATGAATATTCACTGTCTGAAAATTAATATCGGTTATTTGCCTTATTTGTACACAATTAAACATTGTTTTAACTAGTTCTTGGTTACAACTTAATAAAAATCAGAGAATATCCTGAGTTGGAAGAGACTCATGAAGGTCATCAAAACCAACTCCTGATTCCACATAGGGCAACCTAAAAGTTAAACCACACAGCCAAGAGAAGTGTTGTCCAAACACTTCCTGAATGCTGGCAGGACTGGGGCCATGACCACCTCCCTAAGGAGCTTGTTTCAGTGCTTGACCACCTTCTCATTTCAGCTCAGACTTCAGAGGAACTGTGTGAGAATCTAAACAGACATTGTTTCCAATAGCACATGGTGGTAAAAGGGTTTCATGGGTCTGGGTTGGGAGAAAACACACAAAGGAACAACACACCAGTAGGGATGCTCCATTTTTATTTACTCAGCAAACATTTTTCCATGTGATTTTTAAATGCCATCCAAGAACTAACTAGGATTGTTAGATGCTGGCTGCTTTTATGTGATGAAGGTTTTTGCTAAGAGGATCCTTTTCCAGAAATGAAGACCTTTGGTTTGTTAAGGTATCCCAGTTCAGGTAAGTACAGCTCCTAATTTCGCCCACAATTAAAGTGTATTTACAACAGTGCACATTACAGTTATTCTACAAAGGATAAGACTATCTAAATTTGTCCTAGTGCCTATCCCACACCAGGATTTCACTCTTTCAGTATTAGAGGTGCCTTCACCTGCTCAGCCACCTCCTTCCCCAGCAGTGTTTCCACGATGGCCAGCCCAAACTCAAAGCTGGTGCCGGGCCCGCGGCTGGTGAGGATGTTGCCGTCCTTCTCCACGCGGCTCTCCGAGTAGGAGTAGTGTGCTTGGGGAACACACAGCAGCAACAGGTCAGTGCCCAGCACAGTGCCCAGCACAGTGCCCAGCACAGTGCCCACAGAGGGCACAAGGGCCCCAGCACTGCCTCCAACAGATCATCCCTGCCTGCTGTCCTCAGGGAAGAGCAGGGATCATTCCCAAGGTGCAGGAGTGCCCCTCTGCCTCTAAAAGCTCCTCAGGAAGCACTCACTGAGCCTGTCAGCTCCCAGGGTTACTTTGGGAAGTCAGACTGCTTTTGTGGGGCTGTTCACAAATTTCTTTTTTTTTTTTCCAAATGCATGCAGAAGAAATTGGGGGAATCCATCTGCTCACCTCCCACCTCATTAATGCTCACAGAATGACCTTCCCAGGGTTTCACCATCACTTCCCTTGAGTAGGAGAAAGAAGTGTGGAACCATCAGCTGCCACAGAACCAAAGCATTACTCAGAGGAGAGAGGGAAAGGTCTCCCAGAGTCTGCTGTTGGGACCACTGAGGCAAAGAACCAAAAGGGCATGACATGGTTCAACCTCAAAAGGATACAGCAATAAATGCTCCTATCATGACAGCAGCAGCAGAATTCCCCCAAGGATGAGAATGTTAGTACAGCCCTCTATTTTTCAGTGATACAGACTCAATTCAAAGAGAAAAATAAGATAAAAAAGCTCTTTTCCTTTTTTTAAATTGTGGGTTCAGGTAAAAAAATAAAAAAGAAACTCTGAGAAGGGTTTGGACAGAAACATACCTCCATTCATCATTTTGTCTTTGGCCAAAGGATGTGTTGTGACTTTGCTTCCATACCCTATGCCGTGTGCCAGAAGGGCAGTAGGACCTGTAAGAACACAAAGTTACACCAGTGAGGAGCTGCCTTTTGCTACAAACACTCCTCAGAACGGACATTTGGGCATTAGGACCTCCAGGGCCAAAGCTCACTGTGCACAGACTCCTTTTTACTAAAGCTGATGCCAGCCCTATCTCTGAAGCAAAAAGCTCTCACATTACAGCTCCCACTGATGTCCCACCCATGACTGTGCTGCCTTTGAAGGAGTGGAGAACAACCCATTTCCAGACAATACATTTTATTTAAAACTGCCTGACATTAAGAAACAAAAGGACTGCATTTCAATCTGAATGTTAACTACCTACAATTACTTTACAACCTTGTTAAACCTTGAGTTTAGACACTTAACAGACAAAATTTCATTTGAGCAAGTCGCAACATGCTGCAGTTGTGTGCCAAGCAGTATTTTGGACAGATCATGGACTAACAGTTCAGTTTTTGGTTTCAAGAGTTTCTCTTTTCTTTTCATACTTCCTCTTTAGCCTGAATTGAGAAAGGAATTTCTGTCAAGAAGTGCTAAGTCATCAGACAGGGAATCCTTAAGGGAATTCCAAGAGAAACTGAAGGCAAGATTTGTCTGACATGAGTTTCATTTCTGTGCATTCATTTAATTCTGGATTTAGTACAAGAAATAACCTCTTTTGTGTTCAGCTGGGATGAGCTCTAAGAATCATCCTGCTTACAAGCAAAGGCCTTTACTGGGCAGGTGTGAATTTGGATTGTTCTGCAAGAGACACAGATAAAGAAGCAGAAGAGCATCATTGCCAAGCTGAGGAATGTTCACAGCTCTGTGTGCCTAGCACCTAAATGAGGAAGAAAAGCAGAACCCCCCCCAGCAATGTACCAGTAAATAAAAGTGAAAATCCCCTCCTAGAACACACTCTGACTGCCTCTTATGCATTCATCATCTCTCTCCTCACTCTCAGCCTCAGGTCCCTAGACCAGCCTTCAGTTGCAGTATTGGCAATTTTTCACCTTGCTTTTTAAAACACAAATCTTACAAAGTTCATGATCTGGACACCAAGCTGTGCAGACAACCCTCTCCTCAAACCAAGTCCATCTTTTGCTGCAGCTCAGGAAGGGTGAGACTGTAATTCTATATTTCTGGCCTTCTTTCTGAAGCTAAAGGGCAGGAGTGGTTATGTGAGCTAAATTTACAGCAATGACATTCTGCCAGTGCTGTGTACTTGCAGAAAGATCACCAGAATAAGCACATATTTTAAAAAAAAATCCTAGCACACTACCTTTCACTTTTTATTTTAAAGACAGTAACACAACTTTGGAAGGAACTGGGTAACAAACAGAACTTGCAGCGTAAGTGTCAACCATTATTTTCTGCTACTAAATTTACAAAAAATTCAGATGCTCAAAGGAGTGTATATATATATATATATATATACAGGCACAAATTCTTGATAGTAAATTACAGGAACACAGATTTCTAAGACAGGAAACTGTCTTCATGCTCCTTAAAAATACCCACATGCTTTACAAATCAAGACACTTTGTTAACCCACCTGCACATATTGCAGCAATCAGGCCTTTTCTGCTCTCCTGGTCCTTCAAAATGTCTTTCACAGCAGCAGACTGTATGAAAGAACAAGTCATTGTTTGGAGTTGGTTATTTGAAACACAGTTGAAATAATTTCCACTGAAAATTCTGTGAAACAGAACATGTTTTACATAGAAAACCAACTGGTATCTCCCCACTCTGCCTCAGGACAGAGGGCAATGAGAACATCAAGAAGGAGAAAAACTGAAACCAATGCATACTTGCCCCAGAAGGAAAGAGGAAGGAAGTCAGAAGGAACTGCAACAAGTACTTGACCCACATAAAAGCTGGTTAACCCAAGGCCATAGAAAGTTTATTGAAAACTTCACAAGACAGGAAAGAGCATGCAAAAAACATCTCTAGACAGTCTCTGTTACTCTCAGGAAGATTTATCCAGGATATTTGTCCCACATTCCAGGCCTTACAAACTCTATGATACCACCTAAATCCTATTTGATAGATCAATTTGTTTGTCTGCCTGCCTTCCACAGGGAATTTATACCACCACTGCAACAGTTTTGCACCAAGACAGAATTCTGCAAAGGAGAAGAGCTCCTTGGGTTTAGACAGTTTTGTGTCTCAGGGAATTAAATCTTCATTTGCAACTGTTTCATCTTCATATGAATAAGAACAGAGATCTTCCCATAATGGATGATACCCTTCCATTTTTATTATGTTTAACCAGGTTCTCATGTCCAAGAATTTACCCAGTTGTCCCACCTATGTAATCACAAGAAGGCTTAAGACTATTAACAATTAGTTTACTGATTCATTCAGAGGAGAATTTTGAGATGCTGAACTGAATCTGCAGGATTACTAAGCAAGTGCTGACTCCTGAGAATGCCCATGAATTTTTAAGATGCCAGAACTTTACCTCAGACAAGTTTTGAGCTCCAAGGTTCCCCCCAGGCAGGACCACGACATCGTAAGGCCCCTAAACAAAGACAAGAAAAAACTGTTCTGTTGAGTAGATGCTGATACATACATTACACTCTCTGAAGACCACTGCAGCTGATTCAAGTTGCAAGCAAAGAAATCTACCTTATCTTTCACTGAACAACACTTTATGATCAGAGAATCAGTTCCAATTATGAAAAAAAAACACTATTTCCTGTACCAGGAACAGCCTCTTATCAATAAAGTCTCTCACAGAACTGACTTTTAAGCCTAGTGCACTTAAAAGCCTCAGCAAGCAAGTGACAGCTCTTGTGAGGACAAAAGGTTTTGCTCCAACCTTACTGTACAGGTCTAACTATAACATTATTTAGCTTCCCATCAGAACTTTTGAGTTAGCCCAAATCAGAGTATTTTGTTGAGCCAACCAACAGGAAAAATAAAGCTCTATGACTGATGTTTTGCAAAAACAAATACCTGGGCAGAATTTAGAAATCTGTCTGAACCTAGAAGGCCAAAATGAAGGACAACACTGAAGGGGAGCACAGTGGGATGTGCAGTTCTCTAATTCACTGCTACACAGAGTTAACACAGCATACAACACATGTCCAGGGGTAATGCATAAGCTTTCCAAAACCACCTCAGAAACTGGGAGAAAGACTCTGCTTCTGTATTAGAGAAGGGTGAAGACCAACCTCTTTTCTGGCATCTTCAAGACTGGCATCAGGACAAATGAAGACATCTCGACTGCACTGCACTGGTTCTTTTCCTGAGAGGCCTGCAACAGTCACCTTGATCTAACAGAAGAACAAATATACTATTACAAATCAAGAATCTGGGGTATTTTTCTTATGTGTTAGTTCCTAAATAGTACACAGAACAAGCAAAGCACTACTTTAGTTAGTTCCTCTTATGACAGTCAAAATGGGAAACAGCGATGGAATGACAAAGGTGGTGGGAGAAGGTAATTTTTATTTCAGTCATTTCTATACAAGTTAAGTTGCTGTGTTTATTTAAAGTGTTATTTTCATTCCTAATGAGATGATAACAGTGTGCTGCTACTGTTAAACTGCAAGAGTAACAAACAGCATGAGGAATCCCAATAGCCAGAAGTGTAGTTAATAACTGAATTTCAGAAGTAGCTCAAGAAAAGCTATTCAGTGTCATGAGCTGTAATGCACTGAGCTTTTCAGACCCCTACAAAAGAGGCACCTCCACACTACATGGAAGTAACTGTGTTCTCTGATAGAGTAGAATTTACTGGAAACATCTGCTCTAGTTCACATCAGATTTGTATTTTGAAAGGTTACCTTTTTTGAAAGGTTACCAACAAATGTCAGTTGTCAGGCAAGCTCATTAGGGGCATGGCACAAATATTTGCTAACCAGTAAGGTGATGAGGGTCAATTTTCACTTCACATAACAGACCATACACTGAATTCCTGGAAATGAACATCAACTTGAGGCAATGATTTCCCCTTGACCACACACCCACAAACATTTTTCACTGTCTGCATACTCACCCCAGCTCTTCTCATAACATCAGTGGGGATTACAGTTTCCATCTCCTCTGCCCCTTTTGCCAGAATCACCAATGCTCTCTTTGAGGCCATGTCTTGAGGGGCTGCTGTTACAGAGATGGTTGTGAGGGGCTGAGGGCAGGAGAAAAACAATGTGGTTAGAAGGCAAATCCCCTCATATGAACCTTCCTCATGTTAAAGTGAACACCAATTTGTACTTTTGCATGTCCTTTCATTTAAACCACCTCAAAATGGTTCAGTAGCTTAAATCAATACTCACAGCAACCCTGTTTAACTAAGGAGCTTTTTCAAAATAATGCACTATGATATCAGAAGATTGAGACACAGCACATCAGCACCAGAAGAGGAAGCAGCTTGGCCTAATCAAGACCTTACATGAGGCTGCCAGAGAGAGGGGTTCAGGGTGGGTGGCAGAGCTGTTTTCTCACTCATTCCGAGATGACTGACTCCTACCCAGGTCAGCACTTACAAAAAGGGCTTGCATGAGCTTTGAGCTCATGTCTGGTTTTTAGTTTCCACACAGCATGCTTCATGAAGAGTTTCCTGTGACTTAACAGTGACTCGACCAGTGCCCCTGCAAAATCTCACCAAACAGATTTTCTGGGTTATTTTGCAATTTTGTCGGGGAAGAAGCACATGTGCACATGTGTGATGGGGGAACAGACCACAAGATTTAGCAAATGGAACAAACCAGGCTTAACAGTTGTTGTTTGTTTTTTTTTAGCTTCTAAATTCAAGTTGAGGTGAATGGCCAAATTTCCATTTGAAGGTTAAGTTAAAAAAAAAAACTTTACATCATGTAAAATACCCACTAAGTCATAAAGGTCTGAGAGAAGTGTGAAAGCATCTGTGATGTGAGAAGACATTTCAGGTTACTACTGTAGAAGACAGAGATTTTTGTCCTGTGCAGGGACCTTCCATCCAGAATTGCATGTAGTACCTGGGAGCTTTCCATAAAATGTGATGCACATTTAGGTGCCTAACAAAAGAAAACCATCCTCACCCTGCTTCAACTTCATCTGTTTTCAGGTTTGCTCCTTTAGAATGTTATTTCTAGAATGCAGTCATATACAAGACAACATCCCACAGCATGCTGAACCAGCCCAAACAGAATAATTCACTGTGTCAAATCCTACTTTTAGGGCAGCTTTAGGTACTGTCAATGCAAAGCCCACTGATCAAGTACACCCAAATCACAGGTATTAGTAATAACTTAAGGACAACCTAGAGCTTCTTAACAGCTTGTCTTGAGGGTACACATCGATTCTGCAAAATTTTCATAGGAATTTGACCAACTGAATAGCCATCATACAGAAATGCTGCATTTGCTTTTTCTTGAAGAAAAATAGTCTACATCACAGTTTGCATCCCAGTCTTTCATTAATTGTTTAGATGAAAACAGGCACCTTACCCTGAAACCTTTACTCTTTCTCCTAGTTTAGCAAATTGCTGTCTCTCCATAGTGCCTTTAGACATTTATTGTACAACACTGACAAACACTTGAGCATTAGTACCGTTCTTTATGTGGGTGCACATGTAAATTGCTGTCCCACTACTACGGAAAGACAGTTTTTGAGAAGGCAGAACTAAGTTACACACACGTAACAGCCACTTCATTTAACAAGCTACCCATACAGAGTAAATGCCAGTCTCCCATTTGCTCCTCGGTGCCAGGCAAGGCCGCTTCAAACCTATCGCCCAAAGTATTTCCCTGCGGGGGTACACGTGCCTTTCTGGAGATGGTGACTTGCCTTGAATCAGATACTCTAAAAAGGGTGGCTTTAAAAAAAATCACACCCTTCAGTGCCCGACCGCAGGCAGGGAAAGGCTGAAGGCGCACCAGCTCAGCCTGCGCGGGTGGAAAGGCCGCATCCCTACGTTTTCATCCGTTCCTTTTGGGACACAGCGCCATTCCACGCAGCAGGGACGGCACCAGGCCGTGGCCGGGCCGAGGCCGCCTCACGGGCACGGCGGGGACGGTCGGGCCCCGAAACGCGGCCGCCCGGGCACCGCAACCCCGCCCGGCCGCCGAACCCCCCCGCCCGCACCGACACC
>VZRX01019292.1:0-10350 GCA_013398075.1 Notiomystis cincta | reverse complement strand
GGCGGCGACGCCACCAGCCCAGCTGTGTCCTCCCGTGGCAGCCAGGCTGGCACCTGCCCGGCGGGGGACGCTCCACGGGCCAAATAACGCCACGCGTCTGCGGGGCTGCTCGCTGAAGCCGCCAGCCTGATTTTTCTGAGAGCAAAGGTCCAGTCCTTCGCTGCACCACGCTGGGCATGCCGTAACCTAAGGCTCGTTTTTCCCTTTCAGGTGTATTTCAGAATTTAAAAGCGTGTTCCTCAACAAGCGATGCTGAATGCACGTGCAAGGAGGGCTATCTCTGCGGCGGGGATGGCTGCACCTACTGCTACCCAAGCTGTGGCGTGGGGAAGGAGAGCACCAGGAACGGTAGGATCACCCTTTCCCCAGCAGCTGAAAGCCCCTCTGCTTCCTGCAGCAGACACGCTGCACTGCCTCTTGCACAGTGCAGAAGCACATAGAGGAAGGACATTGCAAGATAAACAAGCTGCCACTGCTGCTCAACACTGCACGGTGTGTAGAGTAGGCTCAGGAGCAGACAAACCCACCACACTCTGAGCCCTACTACAGCTCAAATTTTGTACCAGCTAGTTCCCTTTGCATGGCAGCTCTTTGATTGCCAGCATGAGGGAAACTGAGCTGGGAACTCTGGCGTTAGGCATGGAGTTTGTGGCATCTTATGCCAAACCAACTGGCTTTGTAGCCAAGTGCTGTACTGGTCTTTGGCTGACAGGGAAAGACTTGCCTTGCATACTCAGAGCAGCTTATGAAATAGTAATTCTGGCATTGTACAAGCAGGCAGAATTAATGCTCCACATGTTGCATTTTAAGTGCATATCTTGTATAATTTTACCTGTCCTTGTCTGTTGAAGGTTGCCAGGCTTGCCGCTACGGAACCTTTAATGATCAGCCCAATGGCTCCTGTAAAAACTGGACAGTGTAAGTAAGGTTAAAAAAAATGCTATGGCTATTACACTTGACTGGATTTTTAACATTTTTTTCTTTTCCCTATTTTGCTGTAAATGTCCTTCAGGTGTTCTGGAGACCAAGTCCTGGAGCCTGGAACTCCAGCAAAAGATGTCATTTGCAAACACACTTCAGTTAATCCCACTTCAGTCACTACTCTACCTACCACATCTCTTGAAATTCCATTTTCTATCACTGTGCCAGGTGAGTCACTGTTTAATATTGCTCATGGAGGTAAAGAATTATGACCTACTTAAACATACTGTAGCTCATTCACTTTCCATTTAAAGCAGAAGTCCTTTCTTCTGTGCATTTCCAGTGTTGCAGGCTTACCCAGAAACAGAGTGGAAGACACAGTTTTCAGCTGATTCAAGGGCAGTAGAATTTTGTTCTGTTAATACTCTTAGAGAATGTTGTGTATTTCCTAGGGAAGGATGTCCAGACTGACATGATCAGGATTTCTCTTGCCGTGGCTGGGCTCTCATGTGTAGTGTTTCTGCTGCCTTTGTGCATCTGCTTCAGTGTCTGGCAGAAAAAGAAACTACATGCTGTCTTCAAGAAAAGTAAGATAAAGACACTCTTCAGTTTTTCTTTCTGAAACTAGTTAGAAGTCAGGAATCTAAAGTTAAATGTCTTTCAAAGATAGTTGCAGTAGCTTCATTTTTCTTGGCTTTGTAAGTCAGAATCAACTGAAAAGGCAACAGTTTTGGAATTGTTACTGCAGAAAGCACCGTGGGTGTTAGGTCAAGTGCTTGTCCTTAGAAGTGAAGTGTTTGTGAGAGGTGAAAAAACTCAGCTGAGCTTTGCTGCCCCAGTTAAAAGTTAGTTCAGTTTATTACTTCCAAGCATCATCCTTGGCCTGTGTGGCTGTAACTCTGGAGTTCTCTCTGCTCAGAGCGCACATGGCCTGGAGTGAGTGTCTTGGAACTCTGGCTGCAGCAGGAGAGGGGGCATCAGTCAGGTGTACAAGGTGCAGCAGACTCAGCCTGAACCCAGCACTGCCCTCTGAGAGCTAATGAGTCCCAGGCAAGCTCAGGAGTTCAGCACAAAGATGAGGCTGATTCCATTCAATGTAGTTTGGGGTTTTTTGGGGGAGCTCTATCTCCCTTTCTCTTCTTTCCCCCTATCCTAAGGATAAGGTCTGAATTTTCTAGTGTGACTCTAAATACAGAAGACCATAGCAGTCCAAAAATCCATTTCCCTCATGTTGGTCTTCCTTTCATTGCCATGATAAACAGAGCACCAGAGGCTCTGCTGAATTAGGGAAAACAAAGTATGATAAATTAATTTTATCAGATATACGTGCTGTAGAGGAGTAATTTCAGATTATAGAATAACTTGGAAGATTTTTTTCTTCCTGACTTCCTGCATTAGTGACTGCAGGGTGGTGAAATAAGATGATTGAATAAATGAAACAGAAAGTGGACATTTGTCCAGTTCTGGGCCCCTCACTTCAAGAAATGTTGGGATGCTGAAGTGAGTCCAGAGAAGGGCAATAAAGCTGGGGAAGAATCTAGAAGATCAGTCTTTGAGGAGCAGCTGAGGAAACTGGGGTTGTTTAGTGTGGAGAAAAGGAGGCTCAGGGGAGACCTTCTTGCCCTCTACAACTCCCTGAAATGTGGCTGTAGCCAGATGGGGCTTGGTCTGTTCTCCCAGACAAGAGGACACAACCTTACACTACACCAGGAGAGGTTCAGGTTGGAGATGAGGAGGAATTTCTTCCCAAAAAGGATTGTTAAAGATTGGAACAGGTTACCCAGGGAGGTGGTGGAGTCACTGTCCCTGGAGGTGTTCAAGAAACAGCTCCACATGGCATTCAGAGCTCTGGTCTGACCATGTGTGGTCAAAGGTTGGACTAAATGGTCTCAGAGGTCTTTTCCAATCTAAGTTGTTCTGTGAGCCTGTTCTTTGCCTTCAGTGCACACCCCTGAGCAGTCAGTTGAGGAAGATGATGCCTGCAGCTGCCGCTTCCCTGAGGAGGAGCAAGGTGAACATCAAGATCGTGGCAAATCCACAGAATGCAGAGAACTTTTGGTGAATTGAACTGTCCAAGTCAGCCACATTGGAATTGTCTTCTGGAACACAGAGCAAGAGCCTGTTTATGTAAATCAAGTGGGTGTCAGCATCTGAGTAGCAGAGTGCTAAATAGCCCAGCCACTGAGGGAAAAGTGCTTTTTTAAATATTTGTTTAAAAAACAATAAAAAAAAACCAAAAACCTTTTGCTGACTTTCTTCCTCTAGGAGTAAGGATATTTCTAAGAAGTGGCAGAAAGAAGTACTACATTTAAAAGCTCTAACAGAAGTGCAGAATAGTTTTCTGGTCCCTCATTAATGGTACCTGAGCTACAATTTACATGCATTCCAAAAGCATTTGAAGGTAAAAAGGAGATTTTTAACACATTGTAGAGTCCCTGGTGACATGCAGTCTCTTGCTACCAGCCATCCTCCTGAGTCTGGAGCTGCAGCTCCTCCCAAAGTCTGGCTCAAGCCCAGCAGTCTGGGGGTTTGTGTGCAAATGCAGATGGAGCTGATCCCATCAGCTCTGGAAGGAGATCCCTGGCCTCACACTGCACCCTCCTTACATGTAGGGGAGAGGAAGCCATAAAAAACCTGAGGTGCAAAGTGCTCCCCAGCAGCATCTGCTGATCACTCTGATTGGCTTGAGGGAGGCAGTGGAAACATTGAGAGAAGCTGTGGTTGACTTGAACTTAGAAATAGCTGTTCCTTTGCAGCTGGACTGCACCACCTTCTGTCCTACATCATTCAGCTTTGATCTTTAGGTGATGTAAACTTCATGTACATTGCAGCTCTATGTGTGATATCTCTGTGGTACTATTTTTGTAGCTGAGGTTGGAAAGATTTTAACATCAGACACTGTATCAGTCTCTCTGATCAAACAGTGTTACTTTGGTCTTGAGAAAAAGAAAATGCACGTTTGACTCACAGCATTCACAACACCATTTTAAACCATTTACAAAACTCACATATTTTATTACTTCAGTAAATGTTATTTAAAAATAGAACGAAAATGCAGCAATATGTGGGTTAAGGGTGATTTTCCCCTCTCTGATTTCAGTGCAAGAGAAAACTATTTCACATTAGAACAATGTCAGGCCATTTTTTCATTCAGCAGGTTACAATAGCAGATTATTTTCACCAAGCCACATTTACACATTTTCATAAACTTAGGTACAAGTAAATAGAAAATAGTAAGTTTTATATAGTGAGAAAATAAATGCCATAAAAAGCCTGAACTGTGAAGTTTTTATTTTTATCCCTAGCTCAAGTCTTCTCTATATTAGTACTTTCAGCCATGAGAACTGAGTGACTATGACATAAAGATCACAAACTTGAAGGCGTGAACAGGACACATGAAAAGCCACCAAACTATTTATAAATCTAAGATGTATCTATTTATAAATCAAAGAGTGACCTTTGCATCATTGACTATATCTACTCACTGCTGATTATATCTTAGAACAAGATAAAAAGAAGAGTTCTGCATGTGATTAATTTCTAGCCCAAACATAAGGTAGAGAATTAAAAAGAAGTATTTTTTGGAATGACAAATAGTTGATAGATCTTGTGCATCTTCACAGGGAGCTTTTACTGAACACACAAGTTGTTCAATACCTGAAGAACCTTTTGAGTTGTCCTGGTTACAGAGAAGACAGGTGGAGTTTAGTGCTGTGTGGGGGCGACCAAGTTGTTTATTCCACACCACACAGCATCACTTGGGTGTGGTTTTTGGGCAAGAAAAGCTGGGGGACTGGAGCTGGAAGTTCACCACCTCACCTCACTCACAGCACAGGGACTGTCAGCTCTGGGGACCTCAGTTCCTCTGCTGCCTCCCCCTCCCATCCCCTCTGGACTGACTGTGGTGCTGAAGGGACAGCTTTGAGCTGCTGCTGGGCCACACTCGAGGTCAGCACCCCAGCAGGGACATTTCCCCCCCAGCACCCAGCAGAGAGGGAGAAGGGGCAGCACAGAGGGACAGAAAACCAAGCTCAGTGAAGTGGCTGCAGGGCTCTGATTTGGACAATGGAGATTGTGGGAGTTGTCTCTGGTTTTTGTTGTGTTCAGGCTGGGGGGGACATTCACCATGGGTGTTCTCCTCCCCATAAATCCTTTGTTTCCCAAATACCACGGGGTGCAGGACAGAGGAATGGTCAGGACAAGGCACAACCAACAGGAACCATCTGCCACCACGGCTGTTCTGTTTCCCATGGTGAATACCCTTTTGTGGGTAAAACACCTTCTCTTTTCTGTACTTCTGCTATTAATACAGCTGTTGTTATTGTGTGTCTCTTCCATTTCTTTCTGGTTTTAGGAAGTTGTTATTTCAACCCATAATCTCTCCTTTGCTGTCCCTCCTGCCCCAGAATGGGTAGGTGAGAGTGGCTTATTTGGAGTTTAGCTCCTTGCTGGTGTCAAAACCAGCCCAGGTTCATGTACAAGTGATGCAGATCAGTCCTACCTGGCTGGCTCAGAAGGCCAAACACATCCTGGGCTGCACCAAAAAGAGCAGCAGCTTGAGGGAGGTGATTCTCCCCCTACTCTCTGCCCTTGAGACCCCTCAGTGTCCAAGCCTGGAGTCCTCAGCACAAGAAAAGCAGGTTGGAGCTGTTGGAGCAGGTCCAGAGGAGCCCACAAAGATGCACCTCTGGTCCAGAGCCAGGCTGGGAGTGCTCACCTGGAGAACAGAAGGCTCCAGGGAGAATGAAACCTTTCAGTACTTAAAGGGAAGTCATAAAGAAGAGGGAGAGGGACTTCTATCACTGACAGATAGTGACAGAACAAGGGGGAATGGTTTCAAACTAAAAGAGATTTAGATTAGATATTAAGAAAGAAATTCTTTACTTAAAAGAGTGGTGAGGCCCTGGCACAGGGTGCCCAGAGAAGCTGTGGCTGCCCCATCCCTGGAATTGTTCAAGGCCAGCTTGGACAGGACTTGGAGGCTCCTGAACTATTGGTAAGACCTTGGTCAGGACTTGGAACATCCTAAACTATTGGTGAGACCCCTGCCCACTGCCAGGGGAGTAGAACCAGGTGATCCCTAAGGTCCCTTCCAGCCCAAACCATCCTGTAATTCCCTGGTAATCTTCATCCAGTAACTCTTTGAGTTTTAAATGTTCTTTGCTTTCTGTGCATGTCTCCTTTTTTGACAGCCATTTAATTTATTATATAGCAAACAAAATGGAACTGGGAATGCCCTGGTGACTCTCAAGCAGCCCAGGTGGCTGAGGATGAGATCACAGGCCAGATGCAAACATTTTGAATTTCCATTTGTTTTTCTTGGAAGTCAGAAAGTGTCCTCTTTGCCAGACCATGCCCAGAGCCCCCAGTGAGCTCTGAAGGCATGGAAGGAAACACATTCCCTTTACAGATAAAAGCAGAAGAGCCTGCTGCTTTTTTATTGCTTCCAGCACCAGCACTGTTTCCTGGCACAGTTAGTGGCACCAGGAATTAAAATCCTGTTCGTCACTCGTCTTGACTTTGTAATTTCTTGCAAGAGTTGTGTGGCCAGGGAAAGTAGAAAGTTCATAGCAAAAGGGTTTCTGTTTCTCACCTCTCTCTCTCCCTGTAGAAAAAGGTGTTTCTGTGCCTGATGCTTCTGGATGATGGAGACTCTGAAACTGCAGTGGCTCCTGTAACACAGTAAACATCAGATACTTCTTTTAAAGCAGAAAGTGATTTCCTATTTTCAGTCTTGCTGTCAGATCCTTCACAGGACAGAAGCACAGTCTGCTCTGAGAGTCAGGCATGCAAAATCCTTCTAGGACATGGTCCACTCCAAAGAGACAACACACAGGAAATACTAACAGGCAACTTGTACCACTCCACTGTTTGTCACCTGTTTCAAAGTCAAGCTGAGTTTCATTCTTAAAATTACACAAAATGTTATTTTATTACCAAGAGCCACCTCAGTTCCTCCCCTGACACAGGGAGGCCTCAGGGGCTGTAAGAAGAGTTCTCTGTGTCAGCTGTGCAGAACAGCTCTTGGATACTGCCCTGCCCTCACTGTAATCAGAAATTTTAATACAATTACAAAGAAAAGGGAATTTCCCTCTGACGTCCATTTGGCAGAAGTTTGCTGTGATATCCCCCACTGTGTTTCCTTTCACTTTTGAGATCCTGGGTGTCTGACAGGTCAAGCATCAAACTACACCTCCAATTCTCTGAGGCAAAGTGGGCTGTACTTAAACAAACAAAAACCACCACCTGAACACATCCTGAAACCAGGGAAGATCTCTCCTGTTCTAATCTATTTGCTTTAGGAAAATAAATCAAGTTTTATTTGATTTAGCAAATGGAAAATTGCACAAAAAGACACCTACTTAAATTTAAGGATGACTTATCACATAGTGGATCTTAAACCTGTTACACACTCTCAGTTTACATAACCCAAACTGAAACAAGCCATTCAAAACTGAAATAAAATATCCAAGTTATCCACTTAAGTCAGTTTTAACCCAAATCTTAGGTTTAGCTCACTTTTCTCCTGCATAAAACACTTCAGCAGGTTTAAAACAAACCCAATTCTGGAAAAAAAAAAGAGGAATGTGAGTGGAGAGAGAAAAGAGACAATGTACCTTTAGTTACAACAGTATAGACTTGAGAAATATTGATATTAAAAATTTTTTATATTAATTTTATATTTATATTAAAAAAATCCTTCTAGTATTCACAGTATTGATATTTTGATACTGTCCATTTAGAACAAGCATAAACCATTTAACCTGAAGAGAGAATAAAACAGGCCTGTAAGCAAGCAAAAAGACAAAAGGAAAAATCAAGGTATCACACAAATTTCAGTCACCTTCATACAAACTTTAGAGAAACTTTGAAAAAGAATACAATTCTACCATAAATGTATATACCAATATTTACTAAACCAATATTTACTGAAGCATCTAAAGGATAATATATTTTTCTTAAGGTAGAATGGAAAATACAGTGAACAGGTACTTGAAAGGAGTGCTGGGAAAAATACATTATTGGCTCCAGAGAAGCTGCACGTTGCAGTTCAGCACTGCAGTTGTCTCATCAAGCTCCAATCCCATCACAAGGGCAAAAAGATCCAAAATCCCACATCCCCATCAGTGTTACAGGCATCCTTAATAATGCAGCTTTTTGACTTGCTGTGGCACACCTCAGCACCTGTTTTACCTTGGAGAAGTAGAAGAGAAAGCACAGGAAATTCTTGAAGGTTCCCTCTAAGTGAAGAGTTCTAATCAGAGAAAAGGAAGCTGCTCTTCAGCTTGAGAGTTAAAGGATTTCAGAAGCTCCACGTGCTCAGGAGCAGTGGGAATGACAGCAACAATAATTCTCTTGTCATTGCATCTCACTGTGCCCTCCTCAGTAGGGTGGGCTGTGGTCAGAGCACTGCTCACAGGAGCAGGGGGGCCTGTACCAGTAACAGTGATTAAACCTGCCTCAGGGCACTACAGAACTGAGAAAAGATTTACTGTGCTCTGGCAGTGCTAATTAGCTGACCTGATATAACTTTCTGCACCTCCTTCCAGCCATTCCTAAGGACATATAAAGAGATCACCTTATAAATAAAACATGACTGTGGTGGCAAAAACAAGCACTAAATGAAAGTAGCTTTGGGGGCTTCCTGCTTTACCCTATTTCCACATGTGGTGGTTGGCAGTGGATTATTTCTTTCTAAGCATGAATCCTGATTGTCTTGCAGAGGATTTTTGGAAAAGCTGCATGGGTGCTGGGATGGGATATTACATGGTGTAGGCATTGTAAAATCAACTCACTGCCTCAGCTGAAAGGGCCAAGAACAGAGCTGAGCAGTTACAAACAGCCAGAAACACCTCCCCATCACCCTCTTCAGCTTAAGGAAGGAGGAATCTCACAAGAACTAGGGGAGGTATGGATGTCATGAGCAGGAAGACTGAATCATTTAGGTTGGTAGAGACCTTTAATATCATAAACTGTATTAAAAAGCTAATTGGAGTGTTGTTCTTTGCAAAGATTTGCAGCATTTTTTTGTCCTTCACCAGAATATATTTCTGGACACTACAGGAGGGGCTGCACAGCTGGAAGCAGGAGCATGAAGAGAAAATAAGGGACAGTGCTAGAACAAGCCCATCAGATATATCCTTTCCTGCTGATACAGGTCCTGATAAACACATTCTTCCATGCACAGGTGGATCTTCCCTGTTCCCAAATCTCTGCAGAAGACTCTGCTCAGAGGTAACCACTTGGTTCTGTCTGTTACAATCCTTACTCATAAAAGATGAATACATAGCAAAAAATAAGAGAATCCAACCAAAGACTCACTGCTCTTCAGAACCCTCTTATGCCATAAACATGGAAATTCTTGCAGGAAAGAGGATTCTGATCCCATTACAGCAAGAAACATTCAGCTTGCCACATCAAAGACAAAGATCTGGTATCTGCTTCTTTCACCTTTGTTAATTCTACTCCTGCTGGTCATTCCCACTCCCAAGGACAATTTCCTACCCCAGACAAGATCAGACAGTGGTCACAGAGGAATCAGATAACACTTGCAGCAGGAATTCTTTGCTAAACTCGATCTCAGCTCTTAAACAGTGAAGATCCTATAAGGCTGACTGCCAAGGAACACATTCATTTACAAAACAACCTTGAAAGAACTCAAGTTTTTTAAACCTCCAGTTGCCCAGTGAGCCCTATGCCAACCCTCCCCCGTTACATACACGTATTTGCCCTGAGATGTGAATCACTGAGCCTGCAGAGATTCCATTTAATTAATAAAAAAAACTCTGATAGCAAAGGATTAAAGGGATTACACAGCCAGAAAGCAAAGTAAAAAAATTAAAGTCTGCTTTTGTGCGCCATTCATTTACTGCCTACGCTAAGTGGACGACAGCTAAATGCCAATGATCATTAGCATTCCTCTTAATTAGTCAGTGGCTCCTGCCCACACACTGAACTTCTACAGAACCACCTGAAATTTGTCCTCTGAGTGGAGTGATAAGTAATCCTAAGCCTCTGTGATAAAAACAGGAAGAATGTATGCACCAAAATGTGAAAAGTTAGAGAGAAAAAAAATTTTAAAAGTACAAGGACACCTCTGACAAAATTGTTAAGTGTAGATTAAAGTCCTTATCCTTCAGCTCTCTTAGACAATGAAACAGGGCAGGTAGTAAAACCATGAACAGGTAGTAAAATCTTACTAAGTTTCCAATAAAATGGTTTGTAATAAGAAACTAATGAGTCAAGGCACCAGGCAATTAACAGAGTATGAAACAGTCTCAGGCAGGGAAATCTGGAAGGTGATTCTTATGCCCTGTCCATCTCTTGCAATTTGCTGCTTTATTATTTCTGCACTTCTTCACTTTGGGCCAGAAAAAGTACAAGACAACAGCCTGGCCTGCCCACTCCTATAGAAGAATTTCTTGTGTC
>VZRX01019291.1:59605-113766 GCA_013398075.1 Notiomystis cincta | reverse complement strand
TTCCTTTCTTTCCTTTCTTTTCAATACAATAGGGCAGAGCACACTTGCAGAGGAATTCATATGAGTGAGGATATCAAAGAACTAAGACTGGTATGATAATCTTGACAAAAGAAGGAGATATGTCTTATTAGTCCTTAGTCGAAATAATCATTGAAACGGAGAATTAATAAAAAACTTGCCAAGGCCTGATGGAATTGTCTGAAACATATTTGCCCTTGTGTGTATTTTCTCAGAATTTCATCACAAGCAGATATTCTTCAAATAGTTAGAAACTGAAAAATGAAATGACATCTTACAACTGATAACATGGAGCAGTTTCTTGTTTTAACTTTAGATTTATCTGTCTAGTTATGAGTCTCTCAACATGTGGTTGTCTCCTATTTGTTCCAACCAACCTCCTATTTCTCCCATGCACTTCCATGATGGAGTAAAGGTTTTTTCTGTCACTTCTGTGATAGAAGATGTTACAAAAGTAATCTTTTATTGCAAAATACAGTTGCACCCACTTACTTTGTCAAATGAGACTAGTGCATGACCAATAGTGCCACCAGCATCTAAATGAGCAAGTTTGCATCAGAGTAGTTTGTGGATCAGATTTTAAATAAACCTCAAGTATGCAAGCTATAAAAACATGTGCCAAAGCAGTTCTTACTTTTCCTTTAAAATTCTTGTACTTAATATTAACGCTTTCAAGCCACAGGCAGTAAACCTTTAACAAAATATGCTGCACTTTCTGAGTGGTCAGATTTCCAGGCAAAATGTGAAGTTGACACTATTCATGTGAAATTTCTAGGCTGAGGTTTAAACAGCAACAGAACCTGTTATATATACTCCTTTTCTTTAGTGAAATTCACTAGTATATGTGATTTTCTATGAACATGACCCTTAAAATCCTGTAATCTACGCTTGCTGTCCAACAAAATATCCTTTCACATTTATCTACTTTGGGTTCTACAATAACTTTTTTTTTTGTAAAATATAGAATACACTTGAAAATGCAAGCGTCTTGTATCTCCAAAACACAGCTGATATTTCCTGTAAAGAAAAGCATTTTTAGAACCTCAGGATTCCTTCTACCAAGGTGATTTTATAACAGCAAAATATTTTTGCACAATGAAAGTTGATTTATTGCAAAAATCTTTAGATGGTATTTGACTTTGTCTTTACATTCAAAGTTGGGATATGCAATCTAGTCTTTAAAGTGTCATTAAGCATTGCTGCAAGGGACTTGTCAATGAAAAAGCAGATTTCTCCTCTCCCACTGCCGAGCACAGACGTGCCGTTTTCAGAACAAACACAAGAGGGGGCGTTTAGATGATGTTGTGCCCTTTCTTTAAGGCTGCTCTATGAGCTCTGTGTAAAACGCTGGCCAGGAGTCCTGTACTCTCAGCTTTTGCCTCTCGTTCTCACTGAGTCCCTCCCAGTGTCATCTCATAACTTCCCAGTGAAATGACACCCTCTTTGCTTTGGTGCACGATACTCCAGTTAATTTCCTCTGCAAGACAGCTGATACAAGGCATTGTATATTGAATTTTACTTCACACCCCCACAACACATTACAGACACATGCACCAGATCTTCACGAACTGTGAGAAAAGGCTCCAAATTTCACAGCCCACAAATGAAATCAGACTAGCAGTTAAATCATTCCACACCCCATTTACAGTCATCGATCAATTTTTCTTCTCAACCCCAACTACTTCCCTTCTGTCACCCGCAAGCCACACACTCCCACCTCAGTTCAGAGCCACCACCATACAGCCTTGCACTTTAAACAACATTTATTGGTTACAAGTTCCTACATTACAATGATTACTCCAGGGTTGGTGTGGCTTTCATGAATTACACTTTAAGCAATTCTGGATGTGGTTTTCTGTTGGGATGTTTAAGAAAGGGAGATACAGTGAGAAATGGTGGCTGGAAGTTGTATTTTTCTAATATTGGTGGAAATGTCTCAATAACTGATCTATGTTTAAGTGATTTTTTTCTGCATTTGGTATTTTTTTATGAGGAAATTGCAGAATTGGAACTTGCCAAAGTTCTTTGGTGTGTTACACTTATGGATGGAGTTATGGCTGCTGTGGCCAGGATGTAAGTGGGAATATATGGGCTGTAGGAGAGGTAACAGAATCCAAGGAGAGGGTCCAATTCATAGAGTATGGTTGGAGAGGTAACAGAACTACTTCTTGTCCTTTTATGGGGTGTAAACTCCAGCCACTGTAGCTAAATTTTACTCCAGGAGTTTTGCTGTCCTTGGATTTTCTTGAGTGGGGAAATTTGATTATTTTAAAAGAGATGCAGCTCTGCTGACCACAGTTACTCACCACACAACTACTGTCACTGAGGAGCTGTTCTCTAAGTCAGTGCCTTCTGAGTTCTCTCTTGCATTATCAGGTGTTCTTGAAAGTGCCCCCAGGTCTGCTCTCTTTCATTCTCCCTATAGTTATAAGGAATATCTGCATTTCCAAACGATGAGATATTGCTGCTACTGCCTGTTGCAAGCTGGACCATGGCTCTGGCCCACTGTGAGATACAGGACAAGAGGGGATTGTGCACTGACCTGCAGTTGGGTGGTTTGCTACTTTGAGGAACTCCTAACTTTTAATGACCTTACTTAACAAATGCATTTGATGACTGGGTAGCAGAAAGCACCAGCCTATGCAAAGAGCCTCTGTCTCCTCAGAAGTGGTGGAATGTGGAAGGATATATTATGTGTGTACTGTGCAAGAAATTCATGTTCATGACCAATTTGGTTTGGCTTCCTGCACTGGTTCCTTCCAAACTTTGGTAGCCCCGTGCTGAGGAGTGCACCCTCACTCTTGCTGCCAGGCACTGGCTCTTTCACACCTCCAGGTACCCTTGAGGTGCACACAGGGTTGTTCAAGACCAGCATTGTTCAGGAGAAGCCACAGAAGCAAGATGAGACTGGAAGTGCAATTGGCAGTATGAATTCTTGTGAGGAACTGGTCAGGCATGGAAATGAAAAAGATGAGTAATGAACAGGTGAACAGGCTGCACTGAGGAACCTCACTTCAAAATTAGTCAAGTTATTGCAACAGAATGTAGAAATTAATCATGCATGCTTTTACTACAGTAGAACAAAACTTTCAGGTTTTACTTTAGTAGAACAAAAGCAGGTAAAGGAAACTCATGGTGCTAGAATTTTGCTCTAAAGTCTGGTATAAGTAGCTATTGTATCTTTTCCTTTGAAATATTTATCATCTTTTGCTGTTAGAATCAGGGTTCTGTGCCTGAATCACTACAGTTGCTGCTGTGCGACATCAGTTTTCTAAAATTATTTAAAAAAATCAAAATGTTCTGTTTCCTAATGGATAAACTGTGATGCAGTGAGATTCATGGATATTTCTGCACAAATGACTTAGAGACAAAATAGTCTAAAATCTTTCACTGAATAAAATAAGTTTTTTAACTAATGCTTTTTAGACCCAGAGAAATCGTAACATGCATATTATTCAGAAAACTACTCTGAAATTCTTTATCTCTGTGTGTATATTTTTATAATGTGACTTTGAGAGAAGCATCTCTAATTGGCAATTGTCTTATTCCCCTCATCAAATGCAACCTTTGGCTGATACATGAAGGTCAGAATATTTCACAGTTTCAAATATTTTCCCCCAAATAAAGACTCTCTGAATCAAAAAGCTGAGGTCATGTAGTAGGCCAGAATATTTTAGTTTTCAGGTGAACTGATGGTTTCTTATAGTATTCTACCCACTTTGATCACTTGTACACTTACCTTGGAAATTCAGGTTTTCAACTCATAGCTGTACTTAGGAAGTCTATCCAATACATCACCTGCTTAAAAAACTATGGATTTTGTTAGCAACTTCTCTGTGTACTTGATAGCCAATTCTACTTTTAGTTCCTCTGACCTCAAGGTAGCTTGTGGTCCTGACATTTCATCCCCTCTTTGCCTTAAGCTTTCTGGGTGAAAAGGAATGAGTAAATTGCTGTCCAACACGTTTTCAAAGACATTACAGTTTCTCTTTAGATGTGTTTTTAAGAGCTACAGGAGTGTCACCACAAAGGATGTTTCACTTGTAGAGTGGGCACAAGCTGTAACAGCCAGACAACCTTTTCAATACAACAGGGAAATTTTGACAAGGGTCACCTGAGATCCTCCTTTTGCTTCTTTTTCAAAGCTGTGTTAAGCATTTTGCCTAAACATGTGTTGTTCTTTTAGGTAAATGCACAGCTTTGTCTAAAGGCTGAGGCACTGGTAAAGCATGCTGTCCCCTGGTATGACCTGAAATGATGACATGATGCTTGCAGAGCATTCAGAGCTAGACAGTTCTGAACAAAGCAGACATTTGAGGGAACAGCATGTGCTGTGAATCTTTGGGCTGGTAAGTATAATAACAAACACTGCAGGCAAAGTTGGTAGAAAAGGAAATAAATTAATCTGTCCTCAGTCTAGTCTGGACGTGGCTCAGCCGTGGAGCTCTGCAGTCACTGGCTCTCTGTGGCAGCTGATGGTGAAGTTGTCACACTGAAGGGACTGCAGCTGTGCTGAGACACTTACCAGACTGCATGCTCCCTACAGGAGCTGTTCTAGTCTGTAAAATGTCTCTAGCTGTATTTCATATGGTCAGATTCTGAGTGCGGGATATTTCTTAATCATGATTTTTTTCGCCCTCAGGTTCGCAGCCAGCAAATTCCTCATTCACATCAACATGAAACATTCCCTCCAACTGTGGATATTCATTCAGATCAGCCTACAGGAACGTGGTCTTCAGCTGGACAAAACACACTTAAATTTCTTTGAAGTGCTACAGTCTGAAAAATTGTTTTCCTTTGATTATGTAAAATTGTTGTCTCCTCTAACAGCTAAATAGCAGAGGAAGCTTTGGGCTGTGGAGGTGCTGTTGGAACCAAGTCTAATGTTTGGACAATTTCTTCTGCTTATTTAATAATAGACACAGTTGAATCAGTTCTTTGCCTCATTAACTTTCCTTTGACAAAATTTACTTGACATACTCTGCTTAGTGTTGTGCTTTGCCCCTCCTATAAACTTTTATTTCAGACTCATCAGGGGTTTTATGAGTGTGGGACATTAAAGCAAGAACATTTACAGTTTCATCATCCCATTGAGACACTGCTGGCCTTAGTTTTTATGCCTCCAGTCCTAATTTCCTCTGAATGTCTCGTATGGCTGGATAGTAGATTCTTTTGAAGCTGATCTTTTACACAGGAGAAGCAGACTATGTGATCTATGAATCCTATCTCTACTTCAAAATATATCTTCCCTTGAAAGTATAAGCAGTTATGGGCATTTTCCTGAGAATGTTTTTGATTTATTCACGAGTGCTGTGCATTACAACCAAGTACACAATGTCAGTAAGCAATTTTTCCAATTAACTCCGTGGAATTGTTTGTTGTATAGGAAATTATAACCAAGTTTTTGTTATTTTGCTTGCCAGGGTCAATGTGGTGAAGATGGACACTTTTCTTCTGCATACTATATCTATGTAATCCTGAGTTCTATCAGCTATGACAGAATGGTATTGTGAACCACAATTAATTTCCTTTACAATAGTGTGGATAACTTCACGGCTCATTAGACTGATGATTTCATTCTGAATTGTTGGACTTGTGTAATCTTGTTTTCTCTTCAGCTAGCTTCCCAGGGTCTCATTGTCATTGCTGTGAAGCTTCAGTAATTCAATAAAATTCTCCTCATCAATCTGATGGCCATGAATTACCAAGCCTTGTCTACTCCAGTAATGTACGGTGAGTATTGTTTTATACAGTGAGCAAAACTGATTTCCCAGCTAACATTTGAGCTCTCTTTATCCTTCAGACATGATGGGAAATCTGGTATTTGATATTCCAATCTAACAAAAATGATTTGGTGACAATTTAAACAAATTTTGGCTAGGTACCATAGACAAATAATGGAAATTTGGCACAGAAGTGGATTTCTCTTCCTCCCCTCCACCACCTCTGGCTTCATTCCTTCTGCTGCTGCTTTAGGTGAAGCTCAGGTCAGGTGGTGCAGCTGTGACATCAGAGGTAAGGCATTCACTGCTCAGCCAACCCCTGATGGACAGTCAATTTGTGATATCACACCAAAGGACAAACTGCTATAGAGATGTAGAAATCACTGAGGAATAAATATAAGAGCATTTCATGAATATTTTTTAATAAGGTAATGGTGGCAGCCATTTCTGGTAATCAGTGGTTTGAAGATTATTTGTTTGCTAAGTGCCAAAATATGATGTCATGACATTATTCTGGAGCTATACCAGAATATGATATTTTCATGAAAAGACATTAAAGTGGCTTGTATTCAGATATTTCCATCTCCAAGAAAACAGCATGAAAGATAAGGGAAGGGTGAGAAAAAGGGAGAATCACAAGAGACACTTTTCAAAACTAAGAATGGAAAATCAAATTTATCCTGTGGTTCACTGCTGTTAAACGTTCAGCTAAGAGGATGTGTGAGTTTTGATTTCACAGATCTCACCAGAAACACTGAACTGCAATTGGTACATGCAGCTACAAGCCTGTCATGTGTACTTTTGTTAGAAATGGTAGGTCTGCTAATGTGTGTAGATTTTAAGTCAGAAGTTGAGATAAGACTTGCCATAATTCTTTCATTTGTGTCTCAGTTCTCACTTCTGAATGGCAATTAATTTATCATTACCACAGAAAATGTTAATAAAGATAAATAAATCAGAGATTAAAAATATTCACATGTTGTAGTGAGGGGCTGCCTTACATGCTAGGGGACAAGTCTAAAATCAACACCTGATTTCACTGCCATTTATGAAGACTGTAATAAAATAAATGCTTAATTACAAATATATTTATTTACTAATAATCTTCTTATATGATATGAATTGTACAGGATTACAAAGATAATCTCAATCTGGTATGTTTTATGTTGTGACAAATCTGTATCCTAAGGTCACCTGTCTTTCACTGTCATGTTTAAATGCTGGAGAGCTTCCAGGAGGAATTGGTAAAAAAAGTAATAATGACTGTGAAATAAGAAGGATATGGACTATATACTCTAAGCTTTTTTGTCATAGAGCAGATCCTGAAAATATATTATCTATAATGCATAAATAAACAACACTATAGATACAGGATTTCTACAATATTTCTACATTGTGCTGTTATTTGAGCAATTGTGACTAATTTTCAAATTTATACACTGAACATATAAATATATTACTCTACTTTCATATTTAACACATATTTAAAAAACTGAATTAATTACATTAATAATGATGTTTATTGAGAGTAAACATTCTGTTTATAGAGTTTATTGGTAATGAAATTCTAAATATAAAAAAAATCCAACAAACCATACAGTTTAATTTGTATATTGTAGTGTAATTAAAGCACCTTTTGATATGTGTCAGCTAAACTGCCATTGTTTAAATATTATTTTGAACTATATCCAGTGTATACAGTGGCAACAGCAACATGGCACCATCAAGTTTATTAGAGCACCTGAATTCTTCCAAACTCGTTATCCCTGCCCCAAAAACTATGAGTATAAAGCCAAGATACAAATGGACAACACAGAGATGAGTGGCCTAATGGAGGCTGATTAATTGTAAGATATCTACATAATACCAATATCTGCACAGGGCTGCTGTGATGTGGTCTATGACCATTCACTGTAATATTCTACATGAAGGTGTGTACAAAGTGCTCCCATGGANATACAAATGGACAACACAGAGGTGAGTGGCCTAATGGAGGCTGATTAATTGTAAGATATCTACATAATACCAATATCTGCACAGGGCTGCTGTGATGTGGTCTATGACCATTCACTGTAATATTCTACATGAAGGTGTGTACAAAGTGCTCCCATGGAAGCTAATAGGGGTTTGGGAGTTATAGCATATCCTAAGGGTGGGTGGCCAGAGGAATGTAAGAGGGCTTTTTTTTAAAAAAATATTTATTGTCCAGTAAATTACTGGTATTTTAAATGTATATACCCAAAGAAATTCTTCCCTTTGCTTCATTATGTGACAAATCCATCACATGCTTTTTCTTTTTTGTAATGGAGAAGAGACTGAGATTTACTGCAGATTCCTGAAGAAGGTTTAATTGCCAAAATACAGCCAAAAATATATGGATTTATTTGCATTAGATCTTTTGTAGTTATCGAAGCTAAGTTTTACAAACATCACACTACAAAACAGTATGTTTTATTTACTGGAAATCCAGGTATTTGAGGACACAAGACTTCTCAAAGGGCAATACAAGTCACTTGTGTTTCCCCATAGAAAACTGTATTTAAGGAAATATTCAACACTAATTTCTGGGTGAAGTTTAAATGTTTTTGACTCATGAAGCTTGTGTTTACTCATGAATTTGTGACTGCTTGAGATGCTGCTCCTCACTGGCCTTACTAAACTGCCTGCTACAGTGCCCCTCCCACAGGGCAGGGAAGAGTTCACCTATTTCTGAGCACCTTGACTTACCATGCAACAACCCAAAACACTGGCTACAGACTTTTCAAAATCTTTTTGGCAGCTGCCTGTTCCTCTCTCAGTGGAGGTATGACAGTCAGTGACTTGTGCCCCTGTGGGCTGTAGATGAGCCCCCCCTGACATTCAACCTCCCTTCCTGCTAACTGTGGTAAACAATGGTCTGGGATGTGATGGATGTGAGGATGACTCTCAGGCTGGGCTTGAAAGAAGATAGAGAAAAGCTTGAACATGTTTACAGAAAATTTCTTCCCAACAAGGCAGAAATCATTGAAGGGCTTATTTGGGACATGTACAAAAGAGTTGACATGAGGAGAGGTAGTAAGAGACCTCTGGGTACTGCACAGAAATTATATGAATGATGCAGTATGTCATGAAGGCCTTTGTAACTGAGGTAAAGAACCTACCTTGGATCTTTTAGGGATATGGGAACCAACTGAGAGATGCCATGTGATGTGATGTGATCAGTGTGACAAACAGGAACTTTTTGTGTTGACATGTGTGAGACAAAACTGTATTTGCTACAGTAAAAATAATCCAGATCTTTAACAAGAACTTGGATGAGGACTTCCCATCCAAGTCATGGATGTTGTGTCTAAGAGGCAGCTAAGATATGTCACAGTGGGTAGTTCACACTGGGGTGGTCTGAGCCACACCTCTCTATCACTGATCTTGAACCAAACTCCAGCAAAATCCACCCCCTGTTGCTGTTAATAACAGAACCAGAACACAGACCACAGGTTCCAAACTACATCTGCACACTGCCTTGGCAGGTCTTCTGTAAGTACTGAAAATACAGTGGAGCATCTCAGCAGGGACATCATTGCTATTAGCCACAATTTGTAATTCCCATAGCCCTACCAGAGGTATTTATACTGGCTTTTGGAAAATTCACATCTTCCAGGGAACATGTAAACAGCACAAGCCAGCCTGAGCAGTCAGAGATAAAATTCCAAGGCTCAGATGATTAAAAAGTCTTTGATGTTCTACATGAATGGAGTGTATATGGAGACCAAATACATACTCTCCAAATTTGATTCAATAAAACTGAAATTCTCTGCCTTGCCCTTGGCCTCACAGTGCACCCCATATTAAAACCATTCAATAAAATTTGATACGTTGCCAACTATTGCCTGTCTGAAGATTAAACTACTTAAGTTTTCAATTACCTATGATATAATACAACAAAGACACACGAGTAATGTCCTTAACCCTCTGGCTGAGCAATCAAAAACAAAAATGAAAAGGCTATTTACACTAGAGAAAAGCCTGAATAAAGAGATAGGTCTTGCACTGTGCCCTGAAGGTCCATGGAGAGGGTCTTGGGCTACACATGTAGCTTTCTAGTATAACTGTGTCAGTTTGGGGGCTGATTTTAAACATATATAACCCTTGACACCGATGCACTTCTATCAGTATGGAGACCCTTGATCATATTAGGTCAGGCCCTAGATCAATTCCAGTGCAAGGGTAGCTTGCTGATGAAAGAATGTGAAGTGTGCAGTGTGTTCTGCTGCAGAGATACCTGGGCTAACTCTGCCTTACAGAAGCCAGCAATTGTAGCTTTGTTTGGATGGCACTGAGCAGTCCCAGGGACAGTTCCAGTAGGTCAACCACAGAGTTGGGCTAACGTGGCTCTGCTGCTTCTGGGCTCTAATATCTGCTTTAAACTGGTGCTGCACCGTGCTCTGTGGACAAATCTGCACACTCAGAACTCCTTGGCTGATCTTCATTGTAGTTCTGACTTACAGAACACAGGCTTAACCACAGGTTCCCACTGCTGGATCCCTGTAGATCTGCTCCTTAAAGTAACGAGAATGATTTTCTGTCTGTTTCTCCAAGCTGACTCCAAAGGAAGGCTAGATGATTTGTTCAGCTGGCAAATTTCTCATAGTAGATATATTATTTCAGACTAATACTATTTTTGGTGTTTTGAGTTTTTGTAATAAAGCAAAAATAGACCTTAATTCTACTATAGCTACATATTCATCACTAGGGCAGCATCATTAAAGTAAGCAGATCTAATTAATCAAAGTACTACCATTTCCACAGGCAGAAGATGCAGCTCCAACTGCTGTTGTAATATGGGCATGAAAACTCCAGAGCTGGGAAGTCTGGTGAGAATTTGATGTTCTCATCTGCAGTTAAAATGCAACTAAATCACTTGTTCTCAGCTATTCTCAAAAGGCTTGCAGCAGAACTACTCAGGTAGTTCAGTCTCAGATCATGTAAGGCTCTTGAAGTGAAAAAGCATGGTAATTTGGCCTGTGAAGGGAAGCATTAACTAATGTACCAGTGCAGAGTGTTTCTTCTGGCCAGTCTGACTAAAGGAGGGGGTCACTGCATCTGCACCAGCTGGAGCTTCTGAGTGACTTTCAGGAGCATAATATGTTTAGCAAGCAGCATGGTAATCTAATCAGTGAATGGAAAAGCATGACTGTAGGCAAAATGTGGCAGAATGGGAAGAACTTATAGTTAAAAAGCAAAACAAACTTCCCTCAGTATCTTTGAACCTGCAATTTTTTATCTGTTTCCAGGGGTTGTAATTAATTTGATTATAAATCTCACTGTCAGACACCTCAGTATCACATCAACAGAAATCTCGAGTAGCACTGTATCTTACCAGTTGTAAACTGCTGCATTGTAAATTGCTGCTTCAATGTGAGTGGAAGAAACGTGCAGGAGCATCTGGTCCTGTCTGCAGCCAACCCTGACCTGCAGCTCCTGGCTTTGCTAAGGCTCCTAAAAGCAGCTCCTGCTGCAGTCCTGCACTGGGACTGAACTGTGTGCATTTTCAAAGCCACAACAAGTTTCTGTTTAAGATATCTGAAGTAGCAAGCTGACATCCCAAGGAAAAAGACTGGTCTTTTATACAGGGAGAAGCAACTAAAAACTGCAGAGTATGCTGATTTTCTTCAACAGTCCTTTTAAAGGGCTCTGGTATGAGAACATTTGAATACTTTTATGTAGAGCAGGACACTAAAATACGGTATGAAATTACAGTAGGTGTAAAATTAATTTATTAATTATATTAACTAATATATCTTTTCCTTTGGAAGCTATGAAATATCTTGTGTGAAGATGGTGGACTCTGCCCTTAAGGGCTCTTATTTATCTTTATCATATTAGGTCTAACAGAAAAAACAACATTGACAATAATGTACTGTGTGTGTCATACATGAAATGCTATTATTCATCTCTCCTGCTATCGAGTGAAAAAAATCCACTTCTGCTGAGTTTTCATACCTTAAAATTAGTTAATTATAATTTTTTAGTCATTTGTAGCAAATCAGAACCTCTTCTAGTGTTGGACCAACCTCCACACTTGATTGCACAGGTGAAAATTTGGAATGATTGCCCTGAAATTAGAGAAACTTCACTGAATGGAATTTAGCACAAAATACAAAATGTATTTTGGCCCATTACCTTTTTGTAGAAAAAGGAAGTTTCATATAGCTTCCATGTAAATTCCTAAATAATTCTACAGATTTCAAAGAAAGAGAATACTTGGTACATATGGGATCAAACTGATGGTATAAACTTCTTATGTTAAAGGTAACACTAACAGTTGCTTTAAAGAAAAGTAAAAGAAACTGTGCAAAGAAGAGGTATGGAATAACCTGCCACAAGGGTAGAAACATGGGAAACTACAGGAAAAGACTATATATATATATATAAAATGAAAGAGAATTACACAGCAAATGCATGCAAGAAAATTAACTCCCTTTTCTAAAGTTAATTGAAACTGCATCTCTGCTATATAAAATATCAAGGGTAATCTCTTTTATTAAATATTTAGAGTAAAATCTCTATTTAAAAAAAATCCTGGGTACTTCTTTTGCATCCAATGAATATTCATTGGGAAGTTCATTGGTGGGTGCCTATTCAAAACTGAAAGATCAAAAGGGAACTGTGTCAATTTTGTCCTTTTCTGGGTTGACTGCTATTTTTTGATGTAATAAATTGCCAATTTTAGAAGGGTAAAGAACAGAAATGGAAACGAGTATGCCTTTCAGGAGACTTTTGACTGTGCCGTTATGAATAGTCCCCAAACAAACAGCTTGTTGCAAGCCATTCACACAGTAGATAGACATCCAATTGTTAGCCATGCAAATAGCCATATCCAATGGTCAGACAGCTGTTAGCTGGCTCTTAGAATGATTGGTAACCAGACTGTTGTAGAACTTACTCCTGTCTACAGGCTGCTGGGTCTCATCTTTTTCTAAAATCTTATTAATAAATTGAACACGTTTTATGGGATCACTGATGTCTATTGCCTCCCTTCTCACTGTTTCTCTCAGTAACAAGTAGAAGACAAAACCAAAAAAAGAACAAGTAGGAAAAACATGTTTATGGGCTGTCTTTATAGACCAGAGTTTTATACTCGTGGGGATATTGTAGGTAAAATTAAAGCCTTTTTTGTGCAACCACTGCAACACTTTTATGCTTCTAAGTGCAAGTATGTTATGCAGGCACACACAAACACACAGAGACAAACTCACACGTGCTTCTTATACACTAATATAGCTTTTTCCTAGTCTCAAAGTCATATCCTGAAAATGCATAAACCAGGAACAAATTTAGACTTTTAAAAGTTAATGAAAACAGATATTAGTACATAGTAAGGTCTTTAATAGGTGCTTTTTTAGAAAAGGCAGTTGTGCACTCTTTTGATTGTGGGTAGTTTTTCATGTCTTGATGAAGTTTCACATGTTGCAACAAAAATCTGTCTAATGTAAATTAGCTAAAATACTTCAGATTAATTGAAATCAATATGGAAGTTGAAAGCTCACTACACTTTGTGCTCCTGGAAATGCCCAGAACTGCCCAACAGTGGTGGTTGGACTGTCCATGCTGTTGGCAGGATTTGGTCCACAAGTCAAATGGTAACTGATAACTGATAGCAGGAGAAGGAGGGCTTCTCTCACTTTAATTCAGAAGTTTCAGACATTTGGTAAATGATTTAATAAAATCTGTGGTGTCTGGGTTTAAGCAATCCTGTTCAAGGCTTCTTCCACCCATTCTATAAGATTCTCATGACCTTATCTTCCTGTTCCCCAGATGAGGCCTTCATGTGCTGCCTCTTCACTCGTGTTTCCATTGCATCAGTCTGCTGCTGTCTCTGGAGTCCTCACATTGCCACCTCCCTTCCTGCTCTGGCAAACCCCAAACATGTTGGCTGAACTCCCCTAATTCTCCAAAGACACTAAAGTGTCTCTGCTCTGTGTTGCTTCCTCAGAGCTCTCACTTCTGGAGGAGCAATGCGTATTTTCCTGAAAAAGCTCTTATGGAGCCAACACCGCTTCAGTAAAATGAAGCTCCTTTATTCTGTACTGAATGTTGTAATGAAATCGTTGCTGAAACCCACAGCACTCAGCAGGAATCACAACTCAAAGGTTAGTGGTGACATGGGTGTGTTAAATTAGATTTCCTTTTCTTCATAAAACAATCTGAGCCTCTGCTCCCTGCTACCTGAGCACTTGAATTGCAAAGTTTTAAACTGAGATGGAGCCCTGCTGAGCAGATTTCAAAATTGCTGGTTGATATGAATAATGGAAGCAGAAAGCTAGAGTGTAACTAAATAATTTTCTGAGTTGGGGTACTCAGTTTAGAAAACATAAATCAAAGTTTGAATCCTGTAAAAGATTACTGAAGATGGCTTTTGGATTCAGAATTAAATGTAAGATTATGCAGATGCATAATCCCATCACAGTATGTTTCTTACCTACAAGGTTATGTTATCTCTTTATTTATATATATTTTCTCTGTTTCTTCTTGTGTTTTTCTGTCCCCATGACATTTTAATTATGCCAAAGAAATAGAAACAGACAAATATAAGGCACACATATACAGCGGTCTCGTGCCCTTCTTGAGGCTTCGTGTAACTACCAAAGGACATCATTCAGTGGGAGATGAGGTTCTTTCTAGAAGGTACATATCTCAGCAGTTCTCCTGCATGTATAAATACTCAAAGCAGACCATGTTCATGGCCTCTCAGATCTCCCAATGGAATGTAAACAGGATTGAAGCACTTGTGTCTATGGGTTGCAGTAGGTAGCAAAGGTTAGGTGCTGCATTACGTGCCATCATGGTACCTAAGTCCATCTAAGGCTGACTCTCTGCACAGCTGCTTTCCATATCTAAACTAAGGACAATTGCTGTGCTGTAGCTCACAGAGGTGTGAGAGGCTAAAGATCATGACAGTCACAGACTGATTAAAATGAGATCTAGGATTACACACCATTCCTCTAAAATTATGAGCAATTAAAACAGAATTCAGAACTGCAATAGCTGACATTTGTCACTCAACTACTTCCTTCTGAACATCATGGATGTATGCATTTAGGGGCTTTTTGGAAAGTTGATGCTAAAACTGTGCCTTGTCCTGTGAGAATTCCAGACATATTACAGACTAAGAGGTTTTCCCTCTCACCTAATACAGGGAGCTAATTGCCAGTGTTCATCTTTTATTTTCCATAACTGTTTGGAATCTAGCAAATGCTTCCTCAATTTCAATTACCTAAATATATCCCTTAATCAAAGACCCCCTAGCTGGTATTTTCCAAGTCCTCCAGATTTCTCAACAGTATATCTTTTATGAATCACCTCAAAACCTGCTTTAATACTCCCTACAAAGTATCTGATTTTCCTGTAGCCGGATGTGAGTTCATTAGGTGAAAGTTACCATGAAACAATTTAATGGGAGCTTCGATCTCATTGTTTTTTACTAAGTATTATTTATGCATCCAGTGCCCCAGGTGTCTATGGAGCTTAACAGGCAATTTAAAAAAATGGCCATAGCCCAATTAACTAAAACACTAACTATTAAAAAAAGGTGCAAGCATTTGGGAAAAAAGCAAGATGACAAGAATTACTGCACAATTGAAAGGTCAAAAATACACTTACTGCTAGAGACAAAACTTGCCTGTTTACAGAAAACTGCAATGGAAAGTCTGGAACAAAGACTGAAGTGCTTAGCACTGGGTGCCTAACTGGAAGCTGAGGGCTTTGGAGAGAGATCTGAAAAAGGGAGAATCATTGTGCAGGGATAAGAAGCATGAAGCAAACAAAAGCATGTGTCCTTTGTGAAACAAAGAGGGTAACGGAAGTGGAATCTGTCGGGCTGCTGGGAGGAAACAGGCTGAGTCAATGGGGGAGTTGAGGAAACCTTTCCTTGGAAAGGGAGGATGAGAAGTTATTTGCTAACACTCCTTGCTGTGCTTGAAGCTGCACGCTGCACAGAGGACATTGTCCAAGACACAAAAGAATTTGCTATCTGAAAAGCTGATAGTTTAGTTTTATCCACCATGGTTCTTGCAACTTCCTTTGCCAAAGTGCAGCTATGCCAAAGCTTAAGAACAGGCTGACTTCCAGTGTAAGAAATTGCTGGGCTACCCAGGTAAGACCTAGACCACAATTCACTAACTCATTCACTGTATTGAATATGCATAGCAATTAAAGATTTTGCATAGAATTTATTACCCTTCTGCTTGACCTTGATAGGGGTCCCATGAAGAAACTTTTTCTCTTGAGTGAAGAGGCATGAGAGTGAGGATTCAGTCCTTCTTTCCTGAACAAACCAGCACTTCGAATTTTCAGTTTGCAGCTTGTCCAAATATTTCTCTCAGCTTTACTGTGCAGATTCTCTTTTTATGCAAATTATATATTTAATGACATGGGGAATTTACTCAAGTCCCTATTTCAAACATCTTAGTAGCAACAGCAGAGATGGTTTCAAATCTTCCACTACTGGAAGTTAAAAGTACTTCTCTTTATTATAATTACCTTGCTTAACGGCAGCTGAAAATGTGATTTCTGCCTTGATTTTATAGAATATGGCATTTTTTTTTGTTTCATGTATATTTTCTATAATGATTTCTTGATTCTGACTTTTAGTTGAAACATCAATACTAAAGAAAAGTTCAATTAGTGCTTCAGCTAATCTAAACCAAGAAAGACCATTAAGGTTACATTTCTCTCACCATAGCAAAACATTGTAAATAATCCTGTTGCTGCACCTATGCTGCCTATTTTGTCAATAATGTTTCCTCATATTCACCAGGACTATAATATTTGTTTCAGTTAAACTGACAGTGGAAAAATAAAGCAGTTCCTTGATTTTGGCTGAATACATAGTTAGCAAGATACATTCCCTGGCAAAGAAATTTGAAGGATGCAGGTGTAGGCTGATCCTTCATGACCATGGTGCAGCTTCTACAATCCTGTGTCCAGAAGTAGATAGCTGCAGGCCAGTATCCAGGTTAACTTCCTGGATACAGGGAAAAGCAAGCCAGCTATCTCCTTTATTTTAAATATACCTCTCTTTTTCTAAGTAGAACCATTAGCTTTTATCGATAGCACTAATGCTTTGCATTTAGACCAAATTACAATAGGAAAGGAGATGCTTAAGGGTAACTGGGTGATGAAAGGACTACATTAGAGTACAAGTCCAAGGGCTGCTGTTTCCTATTTGTAATGCTGAATCCACATGCAAGTCATATTTAAGCTATAAACGGTGGCGCCTAGGGAGTATACACTCAGATTGCCTTGAGAAACTAAATACTTTTATCAAATCACCAGATGGACTTGTGTTCAAAAACACTCTTGAACAATGTGGCTTTCTACATTCACCTTTAGATAATAAAGCTCTCAGCAACCTATACAACTTAATTAATGTGTTGCTGTGATCTTTTATAATTTACATAGAGATGCCTAATATACATAATTTCAGACCACGGATAATTTCACACACCATACATAATTTCAGCCAGCCTCCATTGATCTCCCTTGTTTCAATAATCACAGATGTTGTGCAATTCCAATACCTTCAACTTCTTACTCAGAGAACTATGAGGCTATACCATCCACTTGCTTTCATGACAGAAATCTCATTTGCATTTGGACAAGTTTTGTCATTTGATGCTAACAAGTTTTAGCCTCCAGAAGAACATCGTTTGGGCAGTGGTTATGAGGAAATTTCAGAATAAAGAGACAGGTCCTGTTAAAGGGAACAAACACATATGTGGTGTGATTTTTATCATGGCAGTGGAAAGAGGCAGGGTTTTGGTTCTCAGGATGCCTCAACGAGCCAATGGTTTGTTTGGGTGAAACAATTTCCATTGTAGTAGGAGGAGCACAGATAAACATGAAGATGTTATTGAACAGACTTCAAACCATAGCAGCTGCATGGAGTTCTGTTAACTCAGATGTCATTACTTGCAAAGCAAAAGGGAAGATATGGTTTTCTGAAACAAGAGAAGAAGAATAGTAAGGATACATGAGTTTAATTACCTCCATGTCTGTATGTATATTTGAGGAATATGTCAAATGATCAACAGGAATGATACAGCATCTGACAATGATTATGGCTTTGGGGACATAATGAAAATTCTAATGGGTGGATTGTGAAGTGAAATCTAAGTTCAGCTATAAGAAAGAAATCTACAGAAAAATGAGATGCCCTTAGTGTCATAACTAAAAACAAGCTCACATCTATAATCTGACAATGCAAGTCAAATATAAAATATAAAGCTGAATGTATCTGAAGGCATGTGAGAACTGAATACTCTGTGTATCCTTATTAAATGCTGGATACCTCTTGTATGCTATTTTCGTACCAGTCTATCAAAGTATGCAGAGCCCCATGGCCACAGCCAAAGCCAAAACAACTTAAATATCAGTATAGTTACAAATATGAACAAATCTGAACTGAAGACTGTGCATAAGATCTGAGCCACTGTAGGCTGCAACAAATTCCACTCTCCATGAACATGAAAAGTTTGAAAATCGTAATTATCTAAGGTCAGATAGGGATGAATATGGAGAGTGATAGGAAGAAGAGGGAAAGGGAAAGAGTGCAGTCCAACAGAAGGTAATTTAAAACTTACAAATGGGAAGGCAAAGTTTTTTTCTTAGAGGGATTCAGAAGAAAACACTTATCTTTTACAAATATATGAGGAGGAATGTTTCTTTCTAAATGAAGAGAGGATAGGAATTGGTGATAATCTTCCCAATGTCAGCTGTGAAAGTCAGCTGCCTTGACAGACAATAATAGGAATAAAACCCACTGAGAATGGAAGTGCTGTGAATTTTAAGTTATTCCTTTAAAATAATAAAGAAAACATAAACAAAAATGAAAATAGGGTGACACTAAAACTGCCAACATTAGCCTAACTTTGCTCACTTTAATCCAATGATAACACTGATTTTGATAGAAGTTGGGTTGGATAAGTGCAGAATTTTTTAAAAAGATTCCTATCTCAGAGGATAGCTGAGCTATCAACCACAATTGCCTGGGGAAGAGTAATTCTTGCCAGATGAGTTTATTTGTTTGGTTCTGTTTTCTTTATGGGAAAGCACAACAAAATTAGTAGATGATGAGAGAAGTGGGGGAGGACAGTGCAGCTCCTCAGTCACAGCCAACGGGGTTGGGCAGGGAGGGAGGGCACAGAGCTGCCCAGGGGCAGTGAAGGACACAGATGGGGCATGAAGCAAGGCACGTGGTGCCTGCCAGTGGGACAGGGTGACACTTCTGAAGCCACTTAACCTTCCTGAAACTTACTCACACGTAGAGCAGACATTTCAGCACAGTGCTGCCTTCATGCCAAGGTTTGGGGCAGCACTTGCTGTGGGCACTTACCAACAAACACAAAATGCTGATGTGCTGCTGAGGACTGTGTGGTGCTGGACACTGAAGGGGCAGAAATACAAGCAAAACACCCATTTACCACGAGAATGTGACATTGCCATCCAGTAACATGGACATATTTAATTCTTGTATTTGCTGGGAGCTCATCCTGAATAGTGCTTTGAAAGAAGCAGTGCTGAGACCAAGGGTAGAAATAGTACTGAGTGAACTGGACATCTCATCTGAGCTTCTAAGGCAATATGCCAGCCAAAAAAGGAAATAATTAAATTCAATCTTAAACTGTTAGACAAATAAAAATATTTGAAAACAAATACAACATTACGCCTCTATAAGATTATAAGACTATTAAACTTCATGAAACTGCATTGTCAAAAAGATGCACCACCTGCACAAAGAAAAAGAAAAGAAAAGAAAGAAAAAGATGGCTGAAGTAGTGCCATCTAGGCTACATTTTACAGAATATAAATGTGCCAAGGAAATTAACTTTTTATACTGGCATGCCATGGATTTGATATCTTACAGAAAAAAAATGTGAAGACATGATTTAGCAGTTTAGTTATAATTGTATTTTTATTGACTATTTGTCTTTTTACCTAACAAGATGGCTTAAGATTCCAACTCAATGAAAAAAAAAAAACAACAAACCTAAAATATTCCCTTGGAATGATGAAATAGTAAAAATGTTCTAGAAAATATCATGCTTAACGTCAAGGATGCAGTTAAGTCAAGAGTGAACAGTTTTCTCTGATGATGAAATGAGAAAGGGAATTCCCTCATATTTATCCTTGAGCTTGAGTAAGTTGACATTCTCTATGATTTTTTCTGCTTGTTGCCTTCATTTTGCCTGGTGAAATGGGCAAAAAGGTATAAGAATACCATGTGCAATAGGAGTTACCCCGGCACATTATTGGGATGCAAGATTTTTCCAGCACTTGATGGGGTGAGGGCCTTTACACTTGACAGCAGCTGGTTCAGGCACTGAGAGAATCTCAAAGGCGGTCTCTGTACTGCATTAGCTGTGCCCAGATTTTCATTCACTGGGGGTTCAGTTGGAACTGTACTGCTTAATCCACCCCTGAGTTTCTCTGCTTGGCAAATTTGCTTCCTTGCTCCAGGTCTGAGCCAAAGTGTGAGACAACTTATAGGAGCAGTATGGATGGCTGGGGAATTTAGTCTTGCATGCTGGCTTGAGCCATAAACTAGCAACTGTATAGACTTACCAATAAAGATCAGTATTATGATGTCAGAGAGAAGCTGGGGATGCTGAGCCAAATGACCTCATAGAGCACTGAGTCCTGACACCACAGACTTATAAATATCTGCCAATATTTTACAGAACACACAAAGAGAGCAGCCTTTTTCCCACATATATTTATGCCTCAGCCATGACAGGAATGGCTCAGTAACTTCTGAAGGCAAGACTTATTCAGACTTAATTTTCCCTCATCTCATCACCCACCACTAATTAGGAGTATTCTCTGTTCTCATGATGTTTATCATGGTCATGATATTTGAAACTTCTCTGTAAAACCCCTGTTTTGGAACCTTTTGATTACATCAGATGAAAAATTTCCAGTCCTTAAAACTGGGTTTGTGGTGTTTTTAAAAAGAAAAGCTATAAACCAAAACAACAAATATAAAGCCCCCAAATTCTTAGTTTTCTAAGCGTCATTATTTCTGTGGCCTGACATGACTTTAACATCTGAGGTTAACAATATGAAGTTAATGTCATGTAAAAAAACAAACAAACAAGAAGACTTTGCCCCACAGGGAACACAAATAAATTAGTCTACAATTTGGTAACCACCAACTGAGTTTTGATCTGAACCAAGGACATCTATATTTACTTCCAGTCTTTCTTTTACCTTTTTATTTCTAATTAACTCTTCTATTAAAATTGTTTGCTTATTTAAACAGTCATCAAAATAATCCAGTCTTGTTGATGTTTGTTTTGTAAACAAAAAGAAATATTCAATACAGAGAAATGTTAAAAAGGGTAGTTTAAAATATTTTATGGTGAGAAATATTTAAAGCATTCTTGTTGGCTAGGAACATGAAGTTTCTAAGCCAAGTGTCAATTCTGGATTATGTAGTCAAACTCTCACTAATATGAAAGACATGAAGGTCTTTGGGAACTGTACAGCCTATCATGCTGTTTTCTGAACAGACTCTCACTTTGCTTTGTTACACAATTGCTTCTAGTGATCCACCTTTTTAATGAGAGCAGAAGGGAAACAGCAAAGAAAACATTTCTCTAAAATGTTTTCAGAAAGGCCCACTGGAATTTGAAATGGACCTTATTTGGTGTACTTTGCATAATTTGTTACACTAAATATGAACCAGATTTCCACTGCAGCTGCAGTGCATGTGTTATTCAGAAAAGCTTGGGTCTCCCAGGACACAACCATTGGCTTATTCAGGGTTTGTCAAACCTCTATCTCTGGGCAGAACGACCCTGAGTAAAACACGGTGGCACCATCCACCAAGGGTTCACACAGCACTCACCCTCCCTCACCTTTTGTTTTGGGAAACCACATTGTTGCTTCATGTTAAAAGTGCTGAAGGAGGGATCAATTAATATTTTACAGATCTCTCAGACCAGCATCATTATTATTATTATTATCACATGGGGACATGTGCAATGAGATAAACCCACACCTTGTTCTGTGTAGGGCAGTCCCTGGTCCTATCCAGCCACAACCACTGCTCCATCACTACAAAGCTCCTCTGTAGTCAAGTAATGCCATGTGAACTCCAGTTTGGGGCAGGGAAATGGCTTCAATTAGGCATTACACTTCTCAGGTGCAAATGGTGACTTGCAGTATGTCTGTTGTCTTTGTCAATGTGGTTTGAATTTATGACTCTAACAAGAAAAGTAACTGGAAATGGAATTGCTGTGTTGAGAACAGCTTCCCAACATTCAGTGCTTGCCTTCTGAAGTGGAGAGTGATCATTGGTGACTGCAAGCACAACCCTGAGATACCAATCACAGCTGCTTCATGAGTGCATATATAAGTATGTACACATATATATCTATATCTATATCTATATACATATACATATATATAAATATATGTGGCTATATCAGCAATTACACCTTGACAGTGAAAACCATATCACACATGAGCTGTAATTGAAAGAATTCTCTAACTACAAATAGAGATTGAATTAAATAACAAAAAAAGAAGATTTATAATACAGCTTTTAGGAAAGAGGAAGCATATTTTATCTCTGTACTTTAATCTCAGCAGCAGAATTCAGTAGCAGGTCAAGATGAATCTCTTCTGTACTACCATGATGTAAGCACATGATAAAAAAGTAGACTCATAGCACTTCTCACTGTTAAGATGTCAAATATTTCATGCTATAAAAGCCTAACTTCAGTTGTTCATTATTTGGCTTAATGTCCAAGCAAAGTCTCTCTGTGATTTTCTCTGCAACAGCTCTTGCTCCATTATACAGACAAATGCTTCTGTGCAGAGGAGGTACATAGGAATAATTAATCCTAAACAATCCTTTTCTAGATTCAAGAGATGCTACAGATAAAAATTTAACAATGGTTGACCCAAGCTTGAGATGATTTTGTAACTGCTTCATTCACATCCTTTAAACTACTATAAAGTTTACTATTTAAAATCTGCAAAGAGTCTTGTTCTGCATGGATTTCTATAAGGCCCATTCTTTGGTCTACTACTATGACACTGCCTGGGATCTCACTGTGCTTGAACCTACAATCTTCCTTGAGTAAAGGGTGAAACTCAGCAGTTGGAAGTAGTTATTGGTGACTAATTAGTTAAGAACTGGCTGAGCCAATAGGAAAGGACATATTATTTTTGTTGACAAGGGTCCACTTTGTGAAGTATGAACTGGCATGCAGCTTGAGAGGTAAATCTAAGAGCAAAAGCTTTTGTGGAATTTTGCTATATCTTTTACCTTGGTGTTTAGGGGCAAATAAGTATTCCACCATCTGAGAAATGTTTAAGTAAGGCCTGATCTTACACCAAAGGAATTCAATAACAGTACTCCTGAGCAAAATCAAAATTTTAATTTCCAAGCCAAACCACTGATTTCCTGAAACACCTTCATCCCTCCTCCTGCTGGCAGTTGTTCCCCTTTTAACCTCCCTTTATCCTTAAACAATCACAAACAATTTCAGTCAGCATGGAAAATGCTCTAGCCATTGCCAGGTGGGACATGAAAACCAGGATCCTGCCACCTAGGCCCTAAGATCCCTAGAGGGTCTAGCAGAAGGGAAGCATTTAAAATGTTAGATCTTCAGGAAAGTAATGAGGACATAGTTCCTACATGTGACTATCCATACATGGCTGCACTCTTCCCACATCTAATGACAGACCTTGTCAAATGTCAAGAAGGAAGACCTGTGAAGAAAGAGAGTCAAGTACACAAGTGGTTGTTGCATAATTATTCTCCATTTAAAACTAGGTCTTTGATTCTTATTTGTGATTATTTTTCATGTTTTTCACATGTGAAGTATCTTTGATCAATGGTTCTTATAAAAACCTGAGTCTGAATTTGGAACCTCAGAAATAGTCTTTGAGTAAGAAAGGACGAGGTGATGAGAAACAGAAGGAGTTTTGAGACTCTTACAGCCAGACACTGTCTGTCACATCAGGCTAGTCCCCAGTGTCATGAAGATATCAGGCCTCTGACTGCCTAGGGAGAGGAAAAGATTCAGTAAGTAAATAATTGAAATATTGCTTTCTAAGTGTAATTGATAATTTTCCTTCAAGGCACAGAGTACAACACAGGTTTAGAGATTTCCAGTATCGTGTAAATGTAAATGTTTACACTTACATGCAATAAAGTCTACTCTTCTCTTTGTTTTTCTTAATTAAGACTCACAAGCTGCAGAGTGTGACTGAGCATTTCCTGTCTACCATTCCCAAATAGCTTTTAGTCACCCAGAGGAAAGAGCCAAATCTACCTCATTTGGGCTGCTGTGTTGTTATGATACAGTCACCTGTCACAGTTGTTCCTTGCTAAAGAACTGAAGGCAGTGTCATGTCTAGTAAGGACATAATAAAAAGAACTGATTTTAAAGACATTACAACTCAGATTCTTTCCTCTTACTTGGTACCTGTCTAAAAATTAAGTGGATAATTTAATTAAGTTTCCCACTTAGGTAGTAAAAAGAAGGAGGTAAGTCTAGAAAATTATTAATTCCTTCCTAAAATAGGGTGAGTAACCTGCTGCATATGCTCATTTATTTCCATTGATTCTATTATTATCAGGATTAAGTACTTAACATTTAAGTAATGGTAAGCCCTGAATTCAAACAGCTCTTGCTTACTAAGAAACAGAATTATGACCACGATGTGAAGTAATGGGCGGAGCATTGGTTTCTACAGAGAGTTCTGCCAAGGTCAGTGCCTCCTCTGGCTTCAAAATCACCATGTGCCTTCTAGCTCTGTTACCAGGGACCAGGCATGAGACCCAGGCAGGACATCAGTGTTACAGGTTGGGTTGGAGTCACCAGGTATTGCACCTGAAGTCAATGGAGGTACATAACTGTAAAACCTCATGGAAGCAAAGAGGAATTAAGAAATGGGACCTGATCCCAAATTCACTGAAACCCACTGAAACTTTCCTCTGATCCAGGGAACCTTGGATCAAGCTCCTAGCTCCTTGGATGACAGCAGCAGTCCTGCTTCTTAGCTGCCAACATTTCTGCAGTAGTTGCACTCCACCTCATCTAGGAGGGTATTGAAAGTAATGCTGCTCTGCTGAATGTGTCTGTACAAAACAAATCCACCATTTCTGTGGACATTTTCTCTCTCTTTACAATATAAGCAGAGGGCTAAGTTGGATTTTACAGCAACTGTGACTATGACATCTTTTTGTCTGTCTCTCCTATGTTCCTAACACCACACGCCACTATGCAGTGGAAATGATTGAGCTGCCATTCCAAATATGAGAGTAAAGATTTAGACCTTCTTTGTGGTTTTAGTATCCATGGATCAGTTCACCTCTCCTGGCTTTAAGAGTTTATAAAATTAAATAAGTTACTGGAAGCTGTATGAATAGGAATTCTGCATTTCCTTTGCATTTATATTTGGGATTGGTCTCCTCTTTTTGTATTAAATTTATCATTGCCTTATTTCATGATTTTACTGTAAACCTGGAGTTCAAAAAACAGACCCAGCTTTATTTAAAAATTGATGTTGACCTAGTTTGAGCTCAATGAGCAGGCTAAAATATCCAATAATGCGTAAAGCTGGCAACAGCTACAAGAACAAATAAAACATTTTTTTTCTCTTAAAGCCTGGAGAAGATAATAGAAAACAAAAAGAGCTAGAAATTTCAATGGTTTAATGTTGTTTCAATGCTGAGTTTAAGTATAAAAGAATCTCTGAGGCTCTTCAGGATGTGCCAACAGGTCAAAGCACTTTCCAGTTGCTCGAACTACTTCTTAATAAAGTGGAACTGTTTGAGGATTTGACAAGTCCCATGGGTCAGGAAGCACATATTAAACAGCCTTAGAGAATTTTTCTCTCTCAGTATTGAACCAATATTGTATGAGATAAAGAATGGTCCTCCATTCTCCTCTCTGCCATACAGAGATCTCTTTCAATGTCTGTTCTGGGTGTGGGGGTAGAAGGACATTCCATTTTTAACATAAATCCCACTCCGTTCCAAACTGAGAGGGGGAAAAAAAAGAAAGATCATCTGTGAGGACAGACAGTTAAAAAAGAGGAAGGGAAGAGAAATAGAAAAGAGCAGGAATATTGAAAGAACAAGGACAGAAATCAAGTGAAGAGAAAACCCTTTTTTCCCCCTCTTTTTCTCGCTTTCACTATCAGTTTGTCTCTTCTCTTTGTTTCATCCTCCAGTTGCATTGTTTCATCTATTGGAATATCTTTTCCTGCTTTGTAACCTCTCTCACTTTTTTTCTATTAATTATTACTCCTTTTACATAAATGCCTTAAAGCAAGTGATTATGATGTTTTAAATACTTGTTGCTTTAATCCAAAGACACCAACACAATGTGTATTGTTTTCATGGAAGAGAAGATATTTTTCAATTTTCTATCATCTCTACCAGCAAAAGGGAGCAGACATCTATCAGGCAGAACTTCCTCTCATCTCCAAACCCCTGTGCCACCCAACAAACCTCTTGGCAGCCATGGAACATCATCATTTGACCAAACTCTCATATCCAGAGGTAAACACAGAGACAGAGAAGTTCACTATTACCAGTACAAGTATTTACTTTATAAAGTAGCTGGGTAAATTGAATCATTCCTCTTTCTTGCCAAATCCCTTTTTCTCAACCATCTGATTTTGTTTACATTCAATATTTTATGTTTATTTCCCTTTTTTCTCTTTTGCTATCAACACCTTCCCATTATGTTTTTACCGATTTTAACATTTCAAGAGATTTTTCTTCCTTTAAAACAAAGAATTATCTCCTGGTCAATGTTTTTCCATTCCATTTTCTCCAACATCCTCAAATGCATAGCTCTGACATCAAATGAAATTCCTTTAAAGTCATTTTGCTTTGCCAGTCACTAAGAAAGACTTAATTTCTGACCCTAAATGATTTTTATGCAGTTATGTGTCTTCTACCATATGGCTGAAGCGATTGCTTTTTTATTTATACAGAATCATGGAATCAGTAAGGTCAGAAAAACCTCCAGGATCATCGAGTCCAACCTTTAACACAACCCTGTCAGCTAAACCATAGCACTAAATGCCAATTATGTCCATATGTATAATTACATCCACAGGCCCTGCACTCATTCCTTCCCCTAAACTCTGAAGGAAGAATTTGTATGTCTAAAGGGCTACAGCCAGGTGGGTGTCAGAGTGGATGATCTAATGTTTTTCAGCTTTAAAGTCTGTGAGTAAGTTGCAACAGATAGGAAAAAAAGTCTATTAACTATCTGTTTTGTTTTGTTTTGTTTTTGTAGCTGGAAGAAGGCAGAATGTAGACATGTACACATGTAAGATTATTTACTGAGTTAGATTTAAAATAGAAGGATTTTAAGAGGCATTTTTTAGAGTAGAAGTATCTGGAAGGCACTAAAAATTCATAGTTCTTTCAATTTTTACTTTTTACCTTTATATTTTGAATAATTTTATATTGCAAAGTAGCTGATTTGGGCTGATGCAACACACTTCTACTATCACCAACTCCTGGAAAATAATGTTTTGAAACCACTTTTTTATCCATTGGATACAAACTCTGCTAAGTTGTTCTGTAAATGAGCCATTTCCATTGCATAATCATATCTGCCTAAAGACTGGAACAATATCATAATGCCATTTCTTTTAGTCTATATGCTGTAACTCTGATTATGCTAATGTGAATCTGCTTTTCCTTTTTTCACTATCAGCATCAAGGATTTCTGGGATCTGGGTCTGAGGCTTGTTACATGGACAGGAATTTGGCCATTCAGATTATGTTTCTGTCAATTTGTATTATTTCAGGCAATAAATTACTCCTGCAATTGATTAAAGGCTAAAGCTCAGGGGTACATCCAATCTACAATGCTGTTAATTGTAGGTAGGGCAGAACACAATGAAGGATGCTCACAACTACATAATAAGATAGTTATATGATGAATACTTAGAAAGTTTTATTGTTGTTTTCTTGTTAGGCTTTATGTCCTGTACAACTTTGCATCAGATTCTAGGGACAGAACACAGCTTTTCAAGAGAAGTGTCTGTCAATGGTGTTACACACGAATAATCCACTGAGCACACAGCAAAGTAACTTTTAGAGGTATCATTCCACTCCTGTGTCTTCTATGAATGAATCAGCTTGCCTGATTACATATTGTGTGAATCAAGATGGATTTACACTATCATTCCACTGAACTGTCCCTTCTATGGCACCTCAATGCCACTGAAATAACACAAATTACATTCATCCTGAATAACTCCAAAGTTTGTGGTTTCATAACAGAAGCAATTTTGAATTAATTAAGGAATTGGCGGAATGGATATAATGGCATCAGTTTTGCCATCTAAAGCATGATGCTATCAGTTAAATAATTGTCAAAGTCCTTGCATAGGACATGTTAGTCACATTCCTTCTTGTGGCATATCATCATTGGGAAAAAACAAACAGTAGTATTTTCATTAACTGGCCATGAGATCAGTGTGTTTCAATCACTATCACAGACAGCAAGGCAATAGCTCTCTGTTGAAATGGTAGAGAGGAAACCTTTGTGAAAAAAAAACAGAAGAAAAGCACAGAGAGTGTTTTACACACAGTGTTATAGCAGGGACAGCCAACAATCCTATTAACAGATGATCTCACAAATAGCTTGCTCAGACCATATAATACGAACACCTTAAACTGATCAGGTTGTTTGTTGATTTTTCATCTTTTCCCAAATTAGCAGATTATAGCAACACATCAGCTGCAGAGTGAGAACCTTATGCTCACTTATCTCACTGTGCTCCAGCCACTGAGTCTGTTTATGCTAAAGATGTCACTATTAAATGCAACTGTTCTTTATCTTTCTGAAAACAAAATCACTAGCCCCATAAGGATGCAACTTTATGTTTCTCACAATGTCACAAACAATCACTTTTTCACACCTTTTGAAGCCTGACTCCCCAGTTCCTGACAGTCTGCTCTTACATCTCCCAAAGCAAGCTGCAAATACAGCCCCAGAAAGCTGTATTTTATTTTGACCTGTTCCTCTTTTCCTTTGGAAAAAAACCTGAAGAACAGACAAGCAAGTGTAATATATTACCTCTGGTGGCTTAGCTGGACAGCAGCAGGAGCTTGTAATAAGGATGTGGTAATACACCACAAGGAATCTGTAGACTCGTAAAACTTGACCTTATAAATCTCTACGTTTATCAATTCCATACAGCAGCCACTCCCTGTGGTGGAAGTCTCAGACCAATAAACCTGCAGTTGATAACCATACAATTTATCCTCAATTTTTCCCTCCTGGCCAGCTAATCATGCTACATTAATAATGTCTGTAAAAAATTGAAATGTCACTTTAAAATAAAGACACCATCTGATTCTTGTCATTACTTTGCATATAATTAAGAAATTAAGCAAGCAAGTTTACAGTGATAGCCAGGACTCCTAGATTTTTTTCTTGTTCATATTTCTTTGATTAAAGCTTGTATTCTCTCACCTGAAAACTGCTTTCCTGGTTTTGTTTTGCTATTTTGGTTTTGGGTTTTTTTTTTGTCTTTTTTTTTTTTTAATTCATCTATCTTCCTGTAGTAGATGACTCCTTTCTCTAGACAGTAAACCCTTCAGAAACAAGAAAAGATATTTCTGCTGCAGACACCTCTACAGTGCTCTGCTGGGCTGAGGTGTGTCATGGACACCCAGCAGCTTCTGGGAGCTCAGAGGGGACACAGATTTCATGCTAGGGACAGTAGTCTGATTTTCTTTTGAACACAGTGTTTCTGAACCTGATTCTATCTTTGCCTGCTAAAAGTGCTTGAACAAACATAGTAATTCATTAATCTCATGCCTATTTCCTCCACACAGCACCTCATACTCTGGATATACTTAGTGATGTGCAGCAAGAATGATTTCAGATTCATTCTGATTTTCAATAAGAAAACTGATTTAGAATAGCCTCCCAAAAAGAGAATCAAAATAAATTTAAGATATCTTGATTTATGCTCTGATGCAGTGTTTTATCTTGGGTGGAATGGCTGCATATCTCTACTTGATAGCTGACTCCAAAGAATATTGCAGAGTAAGATCAATTACAAAGTAAAAACTTTGTCCAACTGTAAGCAAGTTAATCAGCACTCTGCAAGGCAAAGTAGGAGAGGATTAATCCTAAAAAGTCTTACTTTAGTGTATGACATAGAGAAGCTAATGGAGCCACCAACAGGTACTCAAATCTGCATGCCTTATATTAAATATGAAATTTGAGGTTGTTAACAGATTTTGCCTTACTACATTTTGCAGGAAAAATAAAGTTTCTTATATGAAAACTGTTGCCAGAAGTATAAAACTGAACTTGCTGCACATTTGATCTGCATATCATCATGAAGCAGATCCTAGTTTATTGGACAATATCCCATATTTCCTGCCTGAGGAATTTGTAGTCAAGGAGAAAACAGAAATGTCCCCTCAACAATGCTTCAGTGCACTTGAAGGAGATAAAGGAAATATGCTGCTCTAACAATAAAATATATCATTTATTTTCTCCCAGAAGCAACAGAGGAGAAAGAAGGAATTGACAATGATTCCTCAAGAGACAAAACTTTACTGGGACTTTGGTTACAGATGCACTCACACACCTTCTCTTATTAAAGGCAAGACACAGCTCATAAATAAAATTCCAGAGAATTTAGTATATTTAGGGCTTGATTTTGCATTTAAGGAAACTTTGTTCCACATGCATGAACAAAGGCACATTGGATCAATAGTCACTCAGATTGCCAAAACACTGAACAAGACAATGCATTTGGCAAAAAATGTTTTGAGGGAAAAAAAATTGGAAAAAATAAAAAATCCAAACATGGTTGAATTTGCTTTCAGTTTATTCCCTTTCTTGTTGCTCAGAAGGAAAACCTCTTCTTTTTTCAGAAAATCAGTTCACCTTGAATATGTAGTCACCAGAAAGAACAACAAAAAGAGTAATAATGACAGCTTAACATAAGAGCTTTTTTCCCAGTATTATCTTTTCCCCAAAGGCAATGTAGAAAAACAAAACTGGGATGACTCCTTCTTCCCACAACTGTGCAGTTTGAAAAGTTTTTCAGGATTTATTTCCCTTCAACATGAATTTTTGGCAAAGCTGCAATTATATTCTAATCTTTTAATAATTTGTTAATTGAAAAATATGTTTTTAAAGATATGTTAATAAGTTCATAATTCTGCTTGCAAAAACAATGCTGTAATAATACCCTGGCTCCTTCAGTTACTGGCAATTATGTCTCAGACTTTACCACAGGCTAAAATTTTTCTCAGACTTTTCAGATACAGCACCATACATAGCATAAAATGGTTGATAGAGGCAGAAATTTTGATGGATCTCACAAGTTGTTTTCTAGCCAACAAGTACTGCATTTCAGACAAAACTGAATGCTTACTAGATTTAAAAAATCTATTCTATTCTATTCTATTCTATTCTATTCTATTCTATTCTATTCTATTCTATTCTATTCTATTCTATTCTATTTGAAATTATTCTATTCTATTCTATTCTATTCTATTCTATTCTATTCTATTCTATTCTATTCTATTCTATTCTATTCTATTCTATTCTATTCTATTCTATTCTATTCTATTCTATTCTTTTCTACTATATCAGTTTGTGCCCTTTATCAAGATCAGCATAAAAATAAGCCAGTATTGGAAATGCTTATTCAAGCCAGTATAGTTTTTTATGGCATATATGTATATATAAAGGAAATGGTAAATTGCAAACTGGATCTGATTCTGCAGTGACCACTAACCACAGAAGTTACATCTCTTCTTTCTTTTGCAGAAAGTTGATCTGCCAGTCCTTCAGAAAGTAATCCTGCCTCATCAAACTAGTTCCAAGGAAGAATTTCATGTCCAATTATTTGAATGACTAGGATTACGTATGTAAGATCCTCAAATTCAAATGCTTGTCATCATCACATAATTTTTTGCCAGTTGATTCATGCAAAATGTGTCTACACCACATAAGGGAGAGCAGTGAAAATATTCTGTGAGTGCTACCAGCCAGCTCACCTACGTGGATTATTCTCCTTAGCACAGTGCCCAGCAAATTAGGTAAGATTGTTTCCTGCCCAAGCTGGCTTCTGCAGAAACAGACTGGGTGTCAGCCCACAGTGCTCAGCAGACTTTGCAGTGCTCAGGTTGGCTGTCAGAGATCCATCTCTGGCACCTCTGCATCGCCTTGTGGTCAGACTGAAGCAGCATAATCACTCAAATATTCAAGCAGTTCTACTGTTTGGCAGGGCTTTATCCCTCCTGAATCACACTTTCCTCTCATCTGCACTTCTGCAGAAGCAGCCAGTTTCAAGTGCTCCCACTCCCCTGAGAGGGGCACTGAGCCCCTGCAGCAGCTTTTCCAGGCCCTTGGAGAGTGTTTGACTTCAGGCTGCTGAGGATAATTAGTTCCCATAGGGTGAAGGGGCAGAGGAAGAAATTTGGCAAGGGCTCTTTTTTGCAAAGCCCCATACCATTGTAGCTGCAGCCTTATTTTCAGACAGTCCCAGTCTTAGATTTGCTCTGGAACTTCTCCAGTCCCCTGAACTTCACCAGGGCCTGTCTACAGAGGAAAACCACTGAAATAGTTATGGTAGAATGGCCACTCAGGGATAGTCTATTCTTGCAGAAAAGTGATTTAATCCTGGAACAATCACTAATTTTCCAACTAAGAGTCACCATTCTAGAAAGAAACTCCTTATTCCAAGAGAGAGTTCACATGGGGAGTTATTTCACTTTAAACAGTGATCAATAGACCATATGAGCAAGCTCAAAATGTCACATCTAGAGAAATAAACGCCACCTCCAAAAGATTTGGAGAGCTTTTTCTTTGTCATGCGGTTCATATTTTGATTTCTGCATTACATTCTTTCTTAACAGATCTTGTAGTGAGATTGGGACATAATTATGCATATTTTGTGTAGTAAATTAAAAGAATCCTACTCAAAAGTGAAAGTGTCCAGGATTTTGTTTCTTTTTACAGAGCAACTGACCTATTCTCCAGAAATAAGAAGGTGGTAAAGTTTTCCTTGTCTACCATGATCTTCTGAGTTAGTTGGTACATGTGTGAGGCTCTGTTTCCTACACAGGACACCATGAAATATGAGAATTGTATAGATCAAGTTGCACAGGGACAAGGAAGCAGCGGTGCCTGGTAGATGGAACAGTGGCTGATGTTCTAGACCCTTTTTCTGGGTCCCTCATTGAGTGCTGCATAGGCTTCAACAATTCCTTTTGTAACACACTCAAAGACCTCATGTGGGATGCACAAACTGAGTGTATCTATGCAATTTGTATGTTCAGCAAGTCTTAAATAAGATATACATTAAATATTTTTAGTTCTGATTGCCTTTCCCTATGTCTGTAATCATCAGACACTTTCCTATTAAATTGTTTCCTGTAACAACAACTGACAAGTGCCTCAAGGTACCCTGAGCCTTCTCAAAGCAGGACACTTGGTTCATTTATATTTGTGTGATGGAGATTATAATAAATCCTGACATTCTCAAATAATAACTGCAGCAGAATCACTGTTTCTACAGTCTCTTGGTTACCAGTTCTCTTGGTTACCAGTTATAGTAATTACTATTTCCAAATAATTTTGTTGATTAAATTAATAGATTTGTAGAAAAGAACCACCCATGTCCAACAAAGAGTGCAGAGGGGTCTGAAGCCTGTCCTTCTGTTAGCAAACACCTTGGCCAGTGGCAGTGCTATCACTGCACTGTGCAAAATCTCCATGTTTTCTTCAGAGTTTTCCCTACCAAAAGTAGAGAAAATGTGTAGTTTTTTTACTGACAGAGTTCTAAGGAAGATGTATTGGTTTATTTATTTGCTCTTTCCACCAGGTTACAGAAAAATATTGTGTCAAAAGAAAGGAGGTTGGGCACATTTGATGAAGGAAAGTATTTATTTTGGGTGAATGCAAAGTCCTAATTTATTCAGCATATTTTTCAGGTCTTGCACTTTATCCTTTTTTAATTAACTCATCTCTAAGCTTTAAATCTTGTACAAAAATATTTTATTGGAATTTCATTACCATTGTTTTCCTTGGGAAGGCAGCTTATAATCTTCATGATATTATTGTAAAGCCATCACTAAGCAACATGCTTTGGCATTTGTATAAGCCTTTGTCCACCTCCTTCCCTCCACCCAAAAGCACACATTTGCATTTACTGTTAAAATATTATGGATGCTGACACCAGTTTAGCCACAAGACCTGGTGTTAGACTGTCTCTAATTGATTTAATTATTCATAATTGCTCAGCTGGGGCTTATGTGTACTTCAGCATGATTAAGGGAGAACATACAAGTCTGCAGCTAATGATGTGTTCCATCATAATTTACAACCGTGAAGTCGCTAGAGCTAAATTGCATAGACATAGTACATTTCTAATCCTGTTTAAAATGCTTTTTCTGATCTTGCCCCCCCCCAAAAAAAGAAGAAAGAACTAACCCAATCACATTTCTGATGCTCTTCATAAATGAGTTTTTAGGAAGGATTGAAACTAGTATGTTGTCTTTTGGTTTCTTTAAATTAAAATTATCAATAAAATCAGATCAACAGATCTGAGTCCGTTGCAGATGTGATTTAAAATGCAATGTGGATTTTTTTGCTGCCTCCTTTCTAAGTGCACTTGCCTATCCCTTCTTTCTACTTGCTCATCTTATGCTAAATATGATGAAATTTTCTGTTTAAAATGCCATTTGTGATTATTAAAAAATAAAAGTAACTTCTGTCAATACGATACATGAAAATGATCACACAGTGGCTTCCTTAATTGTCACCAAACATGTTTCTGTAATTAGTTCAAGGCAAGCAATTCTGACAATACCATGTACATTTTATGAGACAACATCCCTGAATCCTGTTACTGAGGGATGGTGCTTTTCTCGTCTTTCAGCAGTTCCTTACAGATGGTGAACACTATTGGGAAAAAACCAAAACAACACAATAGCAAAAATACTGAAAATGAACAGGATTTCCAGTGTAATTGGCCAACTTCAGACAGGGTCTTTTTTTCTGCTTCTGATTGGGAAAAATTCATGCTTTTCAGAAGGGCATGTGTCAGGAGAGGAAAACAGAGTTGCAGTATGCTGTGAATGACAAATATTTCTAAGATTTCTGCAGCCTTCACATTGTTAGCATGGAGTTCAACATTTCTTAAAAGTTCATTCAAATTTTTGCCTTAACCAGAGAGAGAAAACACAGTTTACAGGATTATATTCAGTTTAATCTTAAACTAAATGTTAACTCAGACTGGCAGGCACTGCAAACCAGAAACTGCAGCATCATTGCTGTGGTAGAAGGGCAGCTTTGTCTGGAGCAAGTCTCAATTGCTGCTAACATGGCATTAACTGTCTGCAGTACTTTGTATTTTGGATGCTCCTGAACAAAGAAGGTTACAAAAAAGAAGGTTCTCCCCCAGGTCCTGGTTCCTAACACCCACTTTTCTTTTTTGGACCTTGGAGAGACAAAACATCCAGCATTTAGAACTGCAACGTATTATCAGAAGGATGTAATTACAATTATTTATTTAAGCTGGTTCTGAACCAGGGAATCTTGATATGAAGCTGGAGCCAGTAAAGGCTTGAAAAACTACTGACAATAAGCAATTCTTCATGGAACAAAACTATTACAATAGAGGGTCTTTGATCTTGCCTGTCTCCTGTTGCCAATTGAACTTTGTCACCATGCACTGTCATCCACAAGGGAGCACTTTTGAATTAAGCAGTCTACAGCAATTTAGTCTGTTCCAGCTTTGAAGTGCCAACATCAGTCAGGCTAGTACTAACTTTTTTCATTAAATTTTTTTTGAGTTCTCTTAGGAGTTTAGCAGTCCTGGCATTTAGATAACTAAAGTCAAGGAACCAAGGCACTAAGACATCAAAAGCAAGAGGGGCCCCTAAAATACAAATGTGAACAATCATTAGGCTCTAATGGTGCACTTCATTAATGTCCACTTCAAAGCAAAAGTTTACTGACTTTGGGATTGACTAATTTACACATTGTGGGAAATTGCTGCCAGCCATGCATGTAACCACTAAATGTTTCTGGAATAAATAGAAACGCCCTCTTCCTTCAGAAATCAGGAACTGCAAACTGAGCCTTTAATTGCAAGATGGCCTTTCATTTGAATCGGAATGGAAAACCTGTCTAGCACATAAATCACTAAAGCTGTGTGCAGTTATCATACAGACACACAGATGTCAATCAGCAGCCTTTTGCAATTTTCTCTCCCTCCCCCACACTCTGCAGCTAAGTAGGAATATTACAGCATGGTCTGGTTTCTTTTGGATATGTTCATTTATTTAGTCTTTGCAAATTCTCATTTTACTTGGCAACCTAGTGCAAGTAAGTAAAAATAAGTAAGTAAATTTCTAAGTAAAACTGGTCACTACAACCAGCTGAAGCTGAGTTTCTTTGGGAGGAGGGAAAGATCTGTACTTCTTTAAATCTTAATGGTAACTCCTGTGTGAGTAAACAAAGTACCATGGTGCCAACAAACTGAATTCACATTCAAAGGTGCACTAGTCCAGTAATATAAATTAAAAAAAATCCTAAATTAACAACCAGAGTTAAAATCATAACTCAGATAACCAGAATGGAAGCCTACCATGCTCAGAAACACCTACCACACATGAGCTGTCTAATCAATACCCTTGTGCAGAAATGCCTAAGATGATGTGGGCCAGTTTGTAAAAGAGCTGAGCACATGCAAACGTTCTAATGCTGTCAGTAAGGATTGCCTACACTACAAAATGTGGTTGTGTTTGAATGGAGCTGTGATAGCTGAGTGAGAGGACGGGAGGCCAGTCACAAGTTAGAGGTCAATGGAAGCCAGGAAAAATTGTGTTCAGCTGATGCTATGGTGAAAATAATTTGTCCTTGTCTAAACACTAACCACTAAGAGACAGTAACATCCTGCCATCTAACTAGATTGCTTCCAATCCTGTTCCAGCACAATCAAATCTTTTATCTAGACAAGCCTCACTGTGACTGTAAAATCTCAGCCACTTTGAAAAATCAAGATGTTGGCTCTTAATGCCTAAAAGAGCCTAAACTCGATTTTTCTTTAAACAGGATTGCCAGAAATCCACACTTTAGCAGGAAGTTTTTCAAAAAGAAAACTATTTTGGATATGCATTGGGCAAAATACGGAGAAATGGCTGCCAGGGGTTATGATGAAAAATAGGGAAAATAGTTATAATGTTTCTGCTTTATATTTCAACTAACTTTCTTAATTTTTAGCAATTACCTCCTTGTTGCAACATTTTAATAAAAGTCTGGGCCTTCATGCCTGGTAGGGAAGCTAACTTGCCACGGGCAAGAATGGCCTTAAAAAAAAATGAAAAAAAAAAGGGGGGGAAAAAAAACCACTTAGCAAACCACAAATTTCAGAGACCTAGTCACATCTGTGTTTTATCAGCTTTTTCCGGATAGTATTACACCAAACAATTGTCTGCAGATCGGTAGACAGCTGAGACTTTAAAGTGCTGAATTACTGAGAAAATGCTAGAGATAAAAAACAGCACATGTATCCTATCAGTGTAATGAAACCAACCTGCTGCTAGCGCCATCGTGCCTTAGTTCTAAGTACCCTGTAGAGGAACGGAAGGCTTTCATTTAACTCTTGAGAGGAAAGCAAGGCAAAGAAGAGTAAAGGTCATCCAATACCCGCCTTAATCACAAAACAGAAATACGCTCAGATATATGAAGGCAGGAATGCTTGGTGTTCAAAATAAAACATCAACTGCCGACAACAAGAGTGTGCCTGATCGTACTGGGGGTAGCATTTCCTGCTGGAAATTCCCAAGGCTTCGGCCCACGTCAAGTGGAGTTACAGACACAGAGCATGGCAAAAAGCTGAAACTAAAAAACCTGGGCACTCAGGCACTGCCCCATAAAGGCTGATTCAATCTAGCAGAAAACCCTCCAACAGAAGGTAGATTCACTAAATCAGCCAGAAGGTACACTGGAAATGAATAATGGATATTTCCTGAACGGAGCATGGTTATTAAGCATCGTAGCTACTACCCAATGACAGATGTACAAGTTTGAAGTTATGTTTAGAACAAAAAAATATTCCACAGCGTTATTTGGTTTCTTGGGGGGGTTTTTGTTCTGGTTTTTTTTATATTGTGTTAGGTTTGCATTGCATATAGATGCCAGGTTTTCTTGGCAGATCATGATACTCAGGTGTCTGAGTTGAAAAAATTCAGAAAATATTTGACTGTTCTCACTGAAGGCAGTGATAAAACTTCAAGGATGGGGGCAGTTACTGTTCTTTGGGGTTCTTTCACTCCGTTTAGAAAGAAAGGAGAATCAATTAGAGTTTGCGATTTGTTTCATAAACGTTCAAATTTTATTCTGCTGACTTCTGCTGGAAAAAGAACTAACCTAAAATGACTGCATAACACTGGAAAAAACTTTGGCCTTACTCTTCTGACAGTTCCACTGCAGCAAAGCCCAGAAATTCCAATGAGAGCTGATCTGTTGTACAAGGCACTGTATAACAGAAACTAAATATGACCTCTTCCACAAAGAAACTACAGAAAAACCCCAAAAGGTAATGAGTGAGGAAAAAAACAGGTTGCTAATATAAACCCTTTTGTATTCATATATATTTTAATCAGGTTTTGATTAAATGAATGAAAGTAGTCTTTCTCCACTAGTCCCTCAGGCTCCAAATGACTCTCAATTAGCCATTTAAAGTTAGCTAATTTTTGTCTGTTTTGTGGTAGGACCATAGAAGAGACACATGAAAGACGAAGAATATTTACTTCAGGCAAGAAATTCCTAGCTTTAGGAGCAGTGCAGGGAAAAACACAAAGGAAACAGAGACTTTTATGAGCAAATAGAGAATATGCCAGCTGAAGTGGGCAGCATGGGGAAAGTGTGAGAGATGAGAGTGGACAAGCAGAAAAAGTAAAAGTATTATATTTTTTAATTAAAAAGTGACTTTAAAGCCTTGAAGTAAAACATCTGAAAACACCACCAATACCACCAGTAGACCTAATGTCTAATATTTCAGTTGCATGAGTGTCTTAGGCTGAACCTTCTTACAGGAACACCATTTCTGTATATGTATGTATAGCTCTCTCTCTATATATATTTTTATTCTTGCAGCTGGACTTATGGGCACATATTTGAACTACAAATGAACATGTGGCATAAAAGAAAAGATGAAGTACAAACCACTCATTTCATGCATTTCCAGTTAGTTCCATTTTAATTCACTCAATTATTCAATCAAGTGCAATATAAATTCACCTTATTGTCACCTAATTTAATACATTCTCTGGGGAAATATAGTGGATAACAGAGTAGCTTGTAATTTATTTTTAAAGCTCTTTAATTAGACATCCAAATGCCCCAAAATGACATGGAAGTATATAAAATGGACTTTTAGACACCAAAATTCTTACTAAGAATTGGATTATGAGATTGAGATGTCATGCATAAATTAATTCTAATGAATTACTGAGCTCAGTCCATCCTGAATATTTTCTTCCACAGGCCTGCAAGGACATTTCTACAGTCCATAGGTTAATCAATCAAGAGATAAACAGAATTACTTACAAATTTTGTGTCAGACAGATATTCTCTCTTAAGAGAACAGAATATTTAGATATATAAAGTCTATCCAAATATTAAAAGATCAGAGTAAATTTCAAACAGCTTTATGAACAGAGTATGACTGGAGTCACACGGTGTATTATGGTTTTAGGGAACTTAAGTGATGAAATTAGTCCCATCAATACACAAATATGGAAGATTTTCTTTTGTTTACAAAGATAAGATTTCAAAAGTTTCCAAGCAATAGTGCATGTCATTCACTTATTGTTCCAATTCCTTTCTTCTTTAATGTTCATTGATTTGAAGATTGTCTTTAATTCAAAAGCTGTTTTCATTTTAGTTTTCATCTTTCTGTCATGTTCTAAATGAGATGAAATTGAATTACCCTGAAGTATAAACAAAAGAGTTTTGATTTTCTTATTTGCTTTATCCCCCAAAGACTGCAAAGATTGCATATAAGCATCTTTTCATTTCCCCCACCTCTAATCTAGAGACCGTTCACCGTGAGTGGATGAAAACTCTGCAATATCAGTCATTTCTTACACTTTGTGCATCAAAATGGCAATATTTCTTATCCCCCAGGACACATCCATGGCTTACATATTTCTAGTTAAAGTATCCTGCATCACAGTCTGTGTGCAGTGGGGCCCTGCACTACGTGAAACTTGTCTGATTCTGACGTGCAGAGGCCGCTCCTTCATTCGATTGCTGTAACTCAGCATTTTTCTGTGAATTAGCTCAAAAGTAGGTTGTTAAGGTTAGCAGGCCAAAAAGCTGAACCACATGCTTTTCTCTGGATAGTCTGTGGCTCCACAGAGGATACTATTTTGATAATCATCACTGTAGAACACAGGAAAATGTAACTACATGGCTGAATATGAATGAGATCCTTCTCTACAGATTACACGGTTTCCTTTTTAAGGGGATAGAAAGGAGGAAGACATAAAATTTTAAAAGCAAGTTTTAGTGGATTTTTTCCTTTTTTCTTTTTGTTTGTTAGTTTGGTTAGTTGGTTGGTTTCTGGTTTTTGGTTTTTTTTAAAAAGGAACAAAATATGAGTGGTGTGAAATGTGAGAAAACAAATCTTGGGAATTCTTACATTACAGCAGGTCGTATCCAGCAAAGGGAAAACATAGCCATGCATGTGCACTTCTCCCAGCTTCACACCAGGCTCTGTGGTGGGAGATGATCAGAATGTTTGTACTTAATACACAAGGGTAAGTACTTTTAACCCATTTTCTTTTGGTGACAGTGCTGTCCTGTATGGTTCTCTGTAACTGCCCGTTTTTGTGTTTTGTTACCCAGTTAATTTCACTGCCAAAACTCTGCTGCAGCCTCCTGGCCACTCTCCAAAGCTGTGCCAACCTCAGCATTGTATTGTCCTCTGTACATGGCAGGGACTGGTCAGCTCTTTATTTTCATGGTATTTTCTTCCATCAGTCACATTGGCTGAACAGAGAAGTGCTTGGGTTTCTGCAGAAGGGGGTGCATGTAAGCAGCTTCTGCACAACAGAGTCAAACACTGACTCAGGGTAGTTTCATTTCCATGTTAACATGAAAAAAAAAAGAAATCAAAGGAAAAAAAATCACTTCAAATAAACCAAACATTTTAGTAGTCTTAAAGGTCAGTCCAAGCCCATATGGACTGAAGGAAAGGTGCTGTAGGTCAGCACTTCTGGATTTATAAACTTGGAAATATGTTTTACATAGTACTGAAATCCCTCAGTCATTCTTACTCCACATTTAAAGGCAACCTAGGAAAATATACATCATCAAATAAGACTCAAGAAGACAGATGGCTCTTTCAAATATTTAGTTCATACAAAAGCAATTGAAAATTCTCTGATTAGCACCTTTGACTTATGCACAGTGGCTAGACCCCAGCAATGATTTAGTGGGTCTGGCTCAATCACTGCACTGATGACATGTATTAGTTGTTATTTCAGTAAATTATTTCTTCTCCAAGCCAATTAATTCTATGCTGATTGAATAGCATTCACTGGCTGTCAAAAGCTACAGTAGTTTTTTCCTTTTCAAATCATGCAAAGAGTCAAAATTAATCTGCAGCATTTTGAAGTTCCTATGTAAAATATGAATTTATTTAATTTTATTTATTTTTCAGGCCAATGTTCACCAACCGCTCACCTAATGGTTTCTGGTTGGAATTTAGCTCAATTTTGCCCACTGGAGGAAATATTCAAATATGTGTTTGCTTGTTTTCAGCATGGAGTACATGCTTATCCTGAAATGCTTCTAAGATGTAAGAGTTACTCTAGAAAGCATAGCACAGGTTACTTATTACTGAGGCTGTGAAAGTAAAAATTATTTTACTGATCACAAAGAATAATGTATGTACATTATCTCCTAATAAATCATGATCCCTGTTAACAGAAAGAGAAGGAATTTCACTTTGATCAAAATGAAGCTAAAGAGCCAAAACAATCCTTTCACAGTTCAGAGTGCTGTTTTATTCTATGATCAGTTCAGTATCATCAGAGAAAATGTTTCTGGAGATTCATTCACTGCCCATTTCAAAGACCTGGATGACTGGGAATTATGAACAGCAGGAGGCATAAAAATGAAGTAGTGGTGGCTAAAGTGACAGGATGCACAAAGACTCAAAAACTAAGCATAGTTATTTATGTGCTAGAACCCACACAAAGTAGGCTTCCATTGAGCATTAATAAATATTGCAAAAATGCAACAACTGTGAAGAGCATTTGAATAAGAACAGGAAATAATTTAGTCAGTACTCTCTACCCAAGGCTAGGAAGAAAATCTTACATTAGAAAACAATGGGGATATACTCAGTAAATCTAGTGTAAGATGTGCCTTTCTGTCCCCTTACATTGTTTGCAGAAGAGATGAGCATTGCCATTGTTTTTTAATTCAAATATCATTAATAAAATATGTGGGGTTTACCTCTGTCCTTCAAAATAAGTCAATTTTTTTCAGATTTGCTGTAATGTGTCCAATGTAAATGACATTACCTTCATTTATCAATAGCCCTGAGTATACCAGGTGAAAGGAAGAAGATAACATCTTCAGCAAAGTATTTATCCAAATTTCTACAAACTCTTTGATATCACCAGTAAAGAGCTGGGGTATTAGACTTGACAAATATACAATTAAACTATTTTTAGTATTGCCTTAAAAATGATAAGCTGAATTATAAACTACATACATTTACACTGATGACTAAAGGAATCTGTATCAATAGCTAATCATACGATTTTCAATTTTAAGTGGTTCATTCTGCTTTTAACATATGTGATAACAAACTCTCTTTTCATTGGTTTTCATAAGATTTTGCCTTTTAAGACACTCTCACCACAACAAAATTCAGGATGAAAACAAGATAAACATATTATAGGAAAGAAGGTAATCAAATTTGAGAATATACCAAATGTTTATCTTATTTTAATGGTAGTTACTTTGGAATCCTTCCTGTGAACAACCTGTTTAAAAATGAAGCAATATTTTAGAAAAGAACCGTAGCTGTTGGGACCTTTCTAGATTTTCTTGCTAATTTCTGCTATTCCTCTCTCCAGAATCTTGCCTATAATTTTATTTTCAGCTAAACTGTACCTCAGTATTCTGGTGTTGACTTAATTTTCACAACTATTTTTCAGATTTTTTTCCCCAAACAGTCTTCTGTTGTTCCTTGAAAGCTGCTATTCCTTTGAAATTATAAATTGGTAGCAATTGGCAAATCAAATTGACTCTTGTAAGGTGTCAAATGCAGACATAAATTTTAAAGGTTGTCCCCTTCAGTAATTCCACCCTGAATCAGCGTGGAAGAAACCCTGCTTGAGGAATCCACAGCACCCACAAGTTTAAAGCAGAGAGCCTTTTTTCAGTGAAATACTCAATTCAAGCACCTGAGCAAATATGGACTCTTCAGGAAAGATTCCTACATTTCCTGCTCTGCAGCCAGTTCTGCACTGTAAAGTGATTGTTTTTGCAGCAGTAACAAGGCCCCCTTTTGCTCAGTGGACATTAGCTGTGGATAAAAACATTGAAAGTAAGCAGCCTGCCAGTTTCACAGACCCTGACACACCACTCTCCATGACGACATGGAACTCAGAGGAAGGAAGAATATTCCTGGGGGAAAGCTGAGAAGTGCAAAGAATTTTTTTTACTTTTTTTTTTTTCTTCTTTTTTAATCTTGGACGTGGTGTTTGTTTTTGTTAGCTGAAAACTACTGTTTGAAGTCCATTTGTGTTGGTAGATTATTTTATCTACTCTTCCTCAGGGAACAGACACTACACTATCACTTTGTATACACCACACTGATAGTGCCTTTACACTGAGCATGGAATTGTAAGCCACTATGTTCAAGTGCTTTATTTTCCCCTAGAGCTCTGAAACACTAGAGGAAATTTGCTTGCAAATGGAGGAGAGCCTTGCTTTGTTGTTTTTTCTTTTAAAATTTGAGTTTGCATGTTGAGGGGCCAAAGAGGCTTTTAAATATGCAGAAAATTTAAAGATGCAAGAAGAAAAGGGGTAAGAAAAATATTATTTAAATAATGTGAAAAGGCAAGATTTTCTAAATTACAGCTTTTGAGGTTTTCTAAATAGTGCTGTAAAATGTGCCTTGACAGAAAGTTATAAGAGCACTGTAGAGAAACTCCCTGTTGGGAAGCTATAAAAATGAAAAAAAAACCCATAACATTTTCAGAAGCAATGAAGTTGCATAAGAGCCTAGGTCCCCATAGCTGCATCCAGATCTGAGTTCCAAACCCATTGAAATGTCTTTGAAAGTTTCTCTTACAGCAACTACAACAGGGTAGTTCTGCACCCAGGTAACTCCTTCCACAAGGAAGGAAATTTATCCTTTCTAAAGGATGAAGTGCCTCTCAAGGATATCTTCAACCACACTTTACTCCTGAAGTGTTGGTGTGCATGCACAGCTGCCCATCCTAGTCCCAAAGAATGAGGTCATTGTATCCTCCACTGCTGTTGCCAGACTTTACATATGAAAATAATAATATCTGAATTTGTAATATCTCACTTCCAGTGGCAGGGAATAAGGAGTTTCCCATTCTAACTGTCTCTTCTGCAGTGTTGGCAAGTGGACAGACACCTCTATGCCCTGTGCATTGCACTGAAATGGAAAGCTGGTGAAGCTGTAGTTCAGATTCAGGGAGCAGGAGGAAAGATGAAGTTATTCAACAGCTCAACAGGACAGACACAAACAATGTAATAGGAACAGCAGTAGAGTAACCCAGGGGTGAAGTGGTGGTGGAAGGATTCCTTGCACAGGAGGCAGACCCTGCTTCCCACTGCAGCTGCTGCTGTAGAGCCACAGCCCAGGCTGGGGCACCAGGCCCTACCTCCCCTCATCCAGGATATGTAAGGTCTAAGGGCAGGAGAGACACTGTGGAGAACTCATGTCACTTCATAAATGTCCTCAGCACCCCCAGCTGTAAGTGGTGAAAAAGAACTAAAGCCATATCCTATCTGCTTTTGGTAAGGGACGTGGGATTTGGGATTGTATTACAGGAACTCCCACCTCATTTTAGGCACCTAGCAGCCACTGCATGCAAATACTGAATGGCACTCTCAGGAGTGAAATAGGACATTTTTTCACTGTCCAAGACAATACAATTTAGAAAAAGAGCACAAGAGAAAAAGGCAAGGCAAGGTATCCATGCATCTATTTTCACATGAGGTAGTTGGGAACTTTGGATACCTGTTGCATAATTTAAGCAAAGTTTGAATTTATGCTTGAGGCCACACTTGCCAGTCTTAATGTTGTCATCATCCCAGATCATTATTTTGGAACAAAGAACAGATTTGCCCAAACCTGTCATGTGGAGGGCCCTGAACCATAAATGACATTTGCTTTTGTGGCACCAACATGTAGGTGTTGTCAGAAAAGCTGGCATGGGCCATGACATGAAGTGGCAACAGGAAACATGGTGGCTGTAGTATCAGAAGACTAAGGTTGCCAGAAAATGTCCAGAAGACACAGTGAAGACATCCTACATCCTTGTGACTTAGCCCAAAAAAGTGGGCTATGGAATGTGCAAGCTCCAGCCAGCTCTGCAAACTGTCTGCTAAAACATAGCAGGCACTGCCAGAATCTCCTGCTCTCAAGTGCTGAGGAAGGAAGCTTTGTTAAAATACTGTGCTTCCAGCAGAGCTCTGACAGCATCATAGAGCAACACCTTTTTTATCAGGTTTAACAGAGACAGCTGTCATAACATCTGAATTTATTATCAATCATATAATTATCATTGCAGTAGCAAATTCTTAAATATCTCTTTGTGCAATAGATCTCAAAACATCTTGAAAGATAAAACTTCCTCTTTTACAGGTGCAGAAACTGAAGTACACAGTAATTAAAGGGGTGTTATCCATAAAGGTAGTGGTTCAGTCATGAAAACTGTCCACACTGCATCCCATCACAGAAGAAGTTAAACAAGCCTCTAATTTGCTATAGAAAACTGTTAGTGAGGTATGGAACTTAATTTTTTTTTTTTACTAAAACCCAAGTTTTAAATCCAATGAAATCAAATCCAAGTTTCTTCAATAAGCAAGTTCTTTCAACAGGTGTGATTGTTTTAGCAGGTTTTATTTTTTAATAGGACAAGGCTTCACAGACAAGAAAAGGGTAAATCAAATATGGGGTAAGCTATCTTTCAGGAAATCTGCTAAAATTTATAGAACAGTTTTAGTTTAGTTTGTTGGGTTTTTTTAACCTTCTATTACATTTATTTTCATTATAATAAAAATTAGGTCATTTTAGGTCTCATCTTTCTAGAAAATATAGTTTCACTTCTGAGTGGAATTTATTCCTAGGACTGGCTGTTAGAGGAGAGAATGGACTGCTGATCCTTTCCAAGGGTTAACACCTCTCTCATGGCTTCTCTCTAGCTCTACTTCCTGCAAAAATGGGAAGAAAGGAGAAAGTAGTGACACAGGGAAGTCCACATTTTTGTAAGAGAAAAGCCATGTCAACCTGTTGGGAGCTCCTAGAAGCCACTTTTTACTGCTGCAGTGTGAAGAAACTCCAAGACTGAAAATGCTTTTAGGGTGAAAAATTGTATTCAACACAGGTCCGATGGGGTTTGTGTTGTGTTTACACCTAAGGAAGTAACTTGTGCCTTCCACTGCATCTCACTATATTCATATTGCTTCAGTGGCACTGGAGAGAAATTAGAGGGAGCTGAAATTGCAGGGTAACACTCTGCTAGAGCAGTAATGTGTGTGCAAAAGGATCAGAGGCCCTGTTATAGGACAGAAGCACAAATCTCCACAAGCCCAAAGACAGTGGTTGTTTTTCACCCAATACAGAGATGTCAGTCATCAAATGTAAGCACTGCTCACGATCTTCAGAGAAGACAGAAATATTTCTCACCAGCTTGGGAGTTACCCCAGTTCTGGAAATTCAACTGCCCTTACTTCAGCTTTACAGGCCTGTAACTAGACTCTGAATGTCAGCCTGTGTAATTTTCCTCCTGCTCTGTTTAGCAAGCTGGCAGTAAATGCTTTGGGTTTTGTTTGTAGTAATCTACTGTAACAAAAATCTTTTCACCCATTAGAATTTCAGGAGGGATTTTTGTCTGATCATTTCCATGCAAACACCACTGCAATTTGCAACAATTTTTTTTCCCCAACATAAATCTTTTCTATTGATCACCCTGCCTTTTTAAAATAAAGATTCATTGATCCATATACTTCCTGGATGTAAAGGTTCATAGTGAACATCTTCTCTGTCAGCCAGTATATAAAGGTCATATAACTAGTTTTTTTTTTTAGAAGCTGGATTAAAGCACTTGAAAACAGAAAAGCTTGTATCATACAAGAGGACTCCTAGTAAGGTCCATGATCTCCTTTTGTAGGCTGCAGTACAACATACATAAAATACAATGTGTGATAAAGTCACTCCAGTATCCCTGATCTCATGACTTGCTGGCTGTTCCTTTCTCGTGGAGGATGATAGCTAGCTATCTAATCAAAATGCATAAGCAGTGTCTGTTCCTTCCACCCCCAGACCCATTCATTTTCTACTCAGAATCTCTGCTTGGGGTAGTATAATTGATTTCGACATAATTTACTGCTTACTTGGTAATGCAGCATTGCAGTCTCTGATAAAAACCGTATCAAGTCTCAGCACCGGTCTAGAGCTTGAAAGGGAGGCAGTGTAATCACTTTCTTACCCTAATGCACCTCCATCTCATTTCTGCTGGGCAAGGAGCTGCAAAGTAATCATTGTTAAATGACTGGCTCCAGAGAGGGCCTTTCACTTCTCCCTGACCACTGCTCTTTGTCTCTCCGCTTTATTTCATGAGAAGGCAGCGGGGAAACTTTTCATTGTTGGATTGCCATGGGAATAAAAGACTGTGGTTATACTTGCCTACCCTCAGACATCTACCTCTCGTGCAAAGCAGATACCCGTTCCTGAATTGCCCTGGAAAGCAGGCTGTGGGAGAAGGATGTGAAAGAGCAAGTACTAAAGAGGGAATATTTTGCACTAAAACCTTTGTTATTCCCCACTTCCTTCACACTCCTAAATATTTCTTACTGCTCTCACTGCCACCTGTGTTTGGCAGTGAAGCTGAGGGACCACTGCCTCTGTTCCCCACACAAAGCCCCCACACCACTGCAGGATGTGGGATCTGTCTGCTCCTCACCTCTGACCCTGCCTGACCAGCACCCACCTTTGCCAGGGTGCCCACAGCACCTCTCAGCCACCTTCACCAGGCTGCCTAGAGCAGCCTTTGGCACAGAGGGTTTAAAACAGGCTGATTACAGCCACCCAGGTGAGCTGAGGGCAGGCATGTGCTTTGTGGGGCTCGTGATGCTCTCCACAGACCCAGCCAGGTTCAGCTGCTCTCTTTGTAAGGACATAAAGCTCTGTGAGTTCATGAAGTTCTTCCTCCACCTCCCCTGCCCTCTCAGACCCACCTCTTACAGAGGTCAGGCTTCTAGCTGGAAAGCTCTCTCTGGATGGCTGTCTTTCTTGCACTCCCCCTTGTGTGGCACTGGTGGCCACTCAGAGCTTCTGCAGCAGGAGCTCCTCTCTGCCCTCCATCCCTGGGGGTGATTTCCGAGGGGACAGAACAGTGGGGTTCCCAAATGGTGGCCGTGCCCACTCCTGCCACACCCTGTCAGCATCGGGGTGGCTCTGCCTCCCCTCTGGGCTAAGCAGCATCTGCTGCAGGAGGGAGGAGGTGGAGAGCCAGGGAAGGGCAGAAAAAAGCATCTCTGGGAGCAAATGCCAGCACAGCTGGGCTGGCAGAGGCCTCCTCCAGCACACTGGGTGAACTGGTGGGGAGGTGAGGGACAAGAGTGGGAAAGGACTGTTTTATTCCAGAGCCTGGATTTCCCCAGGCTTGTTAATGTTTGCAGTGATTTATGTGTGATTTGCATACATGGCTAAATGGGTTACAGCAGTTCAGACTGCCCAATCTCACTGGGTATCAGCCAGACTGTGTCCTGGGATGCAAATGTCTGTCCCTTATCTGGGGACAGCTGGTCAGTTATCGTCTCCTGGCCACTCCTGCCAAATGGCCAGATATGGCTAGCGGATCTGGGGGTCTGCTGAGCCCTGTCCCTGACCAGCTCAATGTGTACAGGGCTTTTCTGCTAGCCCTCAGTCCTGTGGTCATGCTGTGAAAACAAAGGACAGAGAAAGCATCACTTATTAAAAGAGCCCCTTACACTTCCTACTACAGCGCAGCTATTTTTAAAAAGGGCATCAGTAAACATATTTGCAAAGGTAACCTCATTTTGTTGGAAATTGAGATTTATTATTAAAACAATTAAGCTTTAGGAATGAGGTTTTAGAGTCACTTTTTAAGCTGCAAAGTATTTCGCTTGACATTGAGCAGACTGGTTGATGATTCAGGGTTTTATTAAAGAAAAAAAAAAATCCTTGCCACAGTTTCCACTCAAACTCACTAATGGCAGTGGTTCTTCCCACTGAGTCAGACCCTACACCTATTTTTAAGTGAGGAAGATCTCCTCTAAATGAGCAGTGGAGCCCAGTCCTGGCAGACACCGAACAACACCAATGCCCAGCACCTGAGCTGGAGATACACATGGGGAAGTTGTGCAACCACATGCAAAGCTGCCATTTCTGATGGTCAACAAGGTATTGTACCAGTGGTGCTGGGTCAAATTGATGTTCTGTCCACGATAAATATCTAAATTAAAGTAATGGCAATTTCTCACCTTGCAAAAAATTGCTTAGAAGCAACTGAATTTCACAATTTGATATCGAAACTTCAATAGAGAAGGAGCTACATGTGACTGTAGACAGGTAAGCACTCATGCCAGCTGGCTTTTACACACTGACAATCTAATCCAGACCAGCTGTATTCTTTGATGTTGTAAATCAGTTTATTTTTACTTTGACAACCAGCTACTACTGCAGGAAGAGACAAGACTGACAACAGTGTTTAAAGGGCATGAAACAGTAAAATAATAGCTATTATACAGTGGATAATATTTTTAAAAATACATAAAAACTAATGAAATTAATATTTGTTACAGCTGGAAATCAAAAAGCCAAGACACTTTACTTAAAAGGTACTTTTCTGATACCCACTGAAAGTTAAATTTAGGTCTATATAGCCATTTAGAAGTAGCTCAAAATTCTTTGCAAGTAGTACTGTAACATGGGAAAATTTTGTCTGTTTAAAGACATAATATTTTCCCTGGCTTCAGTCAGTACAGCATTCTATCCCTATGTGGGGAAATACACCCCAAACACCCTGACAGACTGCTGACAAGCCTAAAGAAGCCAGGAAATCAAGACCAAAACTCTTCCCAGCTTACTCTGAGGTGCTCAACGGAGCACCTCAAATGCTGGATACAATCACCCACTCTCTTAAGCCACCTTGGAGGGACATGGCAAAAATATGCTAAAGAAGAGCAAGGTGAATTCATGATGAGATTTTAGCCCTTCTTAAGGCTAAAATGAATCATGAATCATCCTAAAGTTCACAGAGTGTCTACTGACCTTTTTTACCTGAAAATGATTTGTTTATATTGTTTTGCTTTGGTTTTTTTCCTTAAAGTGTTGCCTTTTTTGCATATTTAACATAGAAAATCAGGTCACATGTTTGTTAATTTATTTCTACAAAATCTTGAATTCTTGATAATTTTTGCTTTTGTCTAATATATTATAATGGGGTTAGATATTTTATTTCTTCTGAGACCTTAAAAGCACTAAATGATGGTAAAAATCTATGCATAGGAAACTAATAAAAGGGAGACTTGTGTTTTGGGGGCTGGAATGGAGGTGACAAGCCAAAGAATACCTGTCAAAGAGTACACAGGAGTTCAATGGATTGGACTGTGCTCCTTTGTATGCTCAGGTTCTAGCCTGGAGTTACTCATGTGCTTGATATTAAGCACACACACAAGCCTGTGCAGGACTGGAATCTATTATTGCCATGTTGACATACATTTGTTAAGGGTTTGATTCTGCTAACATTTCTATTGGCAACACAGGGAGATGCAGTAAGGTCCTGCAGTTCAGAGGGAGATGGAAGAGATTTCAGGGAGCTGCTAATACACTCAACTTTAGAGGCCATTCACAGTAAACCACATTTTAAATACATTTCCACGGTCATGTTTATTTCTAAAATACCTAAAGACATCAATCAACTTGTAGATTAAAGAGATATATAAGTATCCAGGCCTAAGAACAAAACCATTTGAAAAGATTTATTAACGGTTATTTATACATTGAAGTCTAGTTCCTGTAAGATCTCAGTAGTGTGAATAAGTGGTTTAAAAACTGTTCCTCATTTATTGGCCTTTCAGCTATAAATACATATTTGGCCCCTGTATTTTTTTGGTAGCTTTAAAATATTTTTTTTGTCTGGATTGAGGCCTAATAACCTAAACTCTTGTCCAACGCATGAGTTTTGAGAAACACAGATTTCCTACCATATCTTCCTTATGGCAGCTGCTGTTATTTAACTGATAACATTCTGGTAATTTAAAAAAAACTTCCACCAGGAGCATAAACCCATACTTGTGTACTTTGTCTTGGGACTTGAGCATTTTTTTTCCTGGAGTGTTTGAACTATGTGCTCAGGCAATTTTAACCTTCTGGTTTAAATCCAAATGTATCAGCTATGGGACGCTCTACATTCTATTTACACATCCATCACCCCAGGAGAATTTAATGTGCCATTTCCATCAGAGTTTGATTTCTAGGAGCTGAACTTGGATTGCTTTCTTGGGGAATGAACTTGAACAATTTGCATTTACAAACTGAAGACTACAATGGCTTTATTCATTGTATCTCCTCATTTCAATACAGTGCTGTATGAGAATGTAATGAAATGTGATGGATGAAAGTGATGGAGTCAGTTCTCTTTCACTGAAGCTTGTTGCAGGGACAGGACACTGCCTCTGTCTTCTTCTCCATCTGCCCTCACAAAGCTTTTGCTGAGTTAGCCTGTGGCTGAAAGAAGTGTAGCAAAAAGTTAGAAAGAAAATGCCTTTTCTGGGGAAAATCATTGCTGACTTAGGTACTAAACTGGCTAATACTGCTAAAGTGGCTAATACTGCTAATGTGGCAAGGTAAAGCTTTCAATCTATTACCTCTGCAAGTCATGGTACTACACTGCACCTGCTTGGTCAGCAGCACCACAGGCTGCCCAGCAGAATGCAGATGTGCAGAAAGGCAGATATTCTGCATTTTCAATAGGGTTGACCAAACTTTTGAAATAGCTGACATCTTTCTGCAAAAAATCCCTTAGCAAACAAATATTTTTCTTGTGGAAAATCCTTGTAGAAAAATTTTGGGTTAGACATTCTTTGCTTGAGAGTGTATGATCTGTTTATAAAAGTTACCTTCACTCAAAAACTTCAAAAAGCAGGAATTCTCAGTGCCTCTAAGAGACATTGTACCTGTCTCTTCCTTTGAGCTTCAGCTGGGTGTGGTGATGAACTGGAGCCTTAACATCATCCCTACCTGCACCACTTCCCCATGGTTTACCACACAAATGAATCCTGCACCAGCATCTTCTCAAGACTGGTAAACCCATAATTTCCATCAAAATTTGTCATCCTTGAGAAGTCAGTAATCAAAGCTAAAAAAAGCTGGCTCGGTGTCAGTTTGCTTTTGATTCTCAGCCAGGTAAGTATTACAGGTTAGACAATTCCTGCCAGAGAAGTTTTATGCGAGGAAGGTTTTTCCTCTTTTCAACCTTCTCTGTTTCCCTGTTTCACATGCACCAAACTGTAATTACTCTGGTCATTATTACAGTAGAAAAGGCAAGGCCCATAATCTCTTGGTACCCCTTTGTAGGAGCAATTTATTAATTTTTTTTTTTTTTATTGGGAGGCAGGAGAAATCTGAATCATTGTTTTAACCCCTCTTTCTTTGATATATTTATCTGGCCATTGTGCTGGGAATCATAATGTAGACAGATTCCTTGTGGGAAAGGAATTTAATTCCTTAGATGTCTGCACAATTCAGAGCTAAAGAAAACCTTTATGATATCAAGTGTTATGGACAAATTATTTTCTGACATGATCTATTTGTAGAAACATCTCATATTAGCCAAGAAATTTTGTTTAGAGAAGGATAGTTGCTTGTCTTATCATGTGCTTCAGCTATCCTTGGCCCCTCTCTTCTGCTGATTTGTTTCTTATCAATAACAGCTACATTGCATCATGTCTCCAGTGTCTAAGCTAAGGGCATGTGATTCTGGAATCCTAGAATCATGGAATGGTTTGACTTGGAAGGCACCTTGAAGATCAACCCCCCATGCCCCAGGAGCACCTTCCACTAGACCAGGTTGCTTAAAGCCCCCTCTAACCTGGTCTTCAACACTTCCAAGGATGAGGCATCCACAATGTCCCTGGGGCAACCTGTGCCAGTGCCTCACCACCCTCACAGTGATGACTTTCTTCCCAATATCTACTTTAAACCTAGCCTGATAGTGTCCAGACAGCTTGTGAATATCTCCAGTGAGGGAGACTCCCCACAGTCTCTGGACAGTCTATTCCAGTGTGCAGAATCACCAATTCACAGGATGGGTCAGGCTGGAAGGGGTCACAGTGGATCATCTGGCTCAGCCTCCCTGCTCAGACAGGGTCACCCCAGAGCACCAGGCAAAGGATTGTGTCCAGGGGGTTCATTGGCAAGGTCCCCTCATGATGTTGTCTTTTCTGGAGGCTGAACAGACACAGCTCCCTCAGCCTTGCCTCTCAAGAGAAATGTCCTAATCATGTTTGCCACTCTACCTAAAGAGATCTTCTAATCATCTTTGCCACTCTCCACTGGACCTGCTTCAGGAGCTCCATGTTTCTTGTGCTGAGGAGCCCAGAACTGGACACAGCACCCCCAGATGAGGCTTTACCAGGGCTGAATAGAGGGCAGGATCATCTCCCATCATCTGCTGGCAGTGTTCTTTCTAATGCACCCCATGATACTTGACCATCACTTGATGAACCTAAGCTACCAGCCCAGCTCTGTCTGTGCTCCTTTACTGAATCTGTGCAATTTAATACAGAAAAAAAGCTATTTAAAAAAGAGTGGTCTTTCCATTTTTTGTTTTTAGGGTCTATAAATTAGGTGCACCACAGCACTGAAGCAGATTTACAGCTTTCAGACCAGAGTTGCCTCGTTTTCGATGAGCTTAAACATATCTGGCTAAAAATATCAGGCCTATCAGCCACAAGCCACAGGTGCCTCTCATGCAGTAATGTTTTACTTTAGTTCATGGGGAATTGTGGTGATAAATGTATTTCAAATGCTGAAATATCTAGCTCACTTCCTCCTTAAAGTGAGTTGAGAATTTCACATACCACATATATC